>PVKZ01003848.1:73269-111502 GCA_004027375.1 Macroglossus sobrinus
TCCACCCCCCCAACCTTCCTCCACCTACCCACTCATCCATCCATCCATCCATCCATCCATCCATCCATCCATCCATTCCTCTGTTCATCTGTCCATCCATCCACCCACCCACCTATGCACCCATCTATACACCTACCCACCTACACACATGCACATATACCCACACAGTCATCCATCTACCCACCCACTCACCCACCCATCTACTTAACCTTCCTCCATCTATCCATCCATCCATCCATCCACCCACCCATCCACCCACCTATGCACCCATCCGTGCACCCACCCACCCATTCACCAACCCATCCATTTATCCACCCACCAATTCATCCATCCATCCTTCCACCCACTAAACCCCTCCTGTGTGTCAGGCATTATGCTTAGTATTAGGAGTACAGAGATGCCCCCAAACAGTTACATCTCTGCTTTCATGGAATTTTGTCTATAGGAGAAGACAGCCCTTAAGCAAGAAAACACACAAATGAATATAAACTTACATAGTGTGAGAACTTCTCTGAGAGAAGGGAACAAAATTCCAGGTGAAAGTGTAACTGGGGCTGATTCACGGTCCCCCTGGAGACAAATGTGTCCATCAGGAATCCAAGAATAACTTGAGCATCTTAGGATGGTGTGAGAAAGTTTCCCCAGAAAACGTCATTGGAGCTGGGTTCGTGAATGACAAATCGAGGTTATACCAGGTGATGAATAGATGCATGTTTAAAGGGTAAATTATAAGGCAGTCAGCAGATTCCCAGGAAAAACTTAGCAGAAATCTTTCCATCAATGCATGCTGGAGGAATACAGATCCATAAAGGAATCTAAGAAATGAGTTGTTTGCCCAGAGGAAGAGGGAGAATTAGGTTGAAGCCAAATAGATGACATGACCCTAGCTACAGAAAGATGGAATTCAGTTCATTTATTTAGTCAATAAGTCTTTATTGAGCATCTACTGTATGCCTTGCACTATTACTAATGGGTACGCCGTGATGACCAGACTCTACACTCATGGCGCTCATTGTCTATTCAGTTCCTGTTTAATGGAAGGGATGCTCACTCTCTGGTAGTTTTTAACCTTTTTTGAGCCATAACACCATTGGATAGATTATGAAGCTGAAGGACTCCTTCTCAGATGAATATTATTAAATGAATCACACAAAATGCATAGGATTTCAAAGGAATCCAATTATATTGAAATATATTTTTTATTATTATTATTATCATCATCATTATTATTTATGCCTACAGCACCTTGTCTTCCTAGGTGGTCTCTCATCCAAGTACTAACCAGGCCCAACCCTGCTTAGCTTCTGAGTTCAGACATTGGGCTTGTTCAGGGTGGCATGGCCATAGACCACAGACTGTGGCTCCACTGGGGTGTGAACCCAGGACCTTCTGCATGTAAAGTAGACCTATTAACTGCTACACTATGGAACAATGTCCGAAATACACTTCTTAAGAACACCTTTACTTGGACTTAGAGGGTATCTCCAAGGTGAAGGTGATGACTCAGGCTGTCATACCCATGAGTTGTGGTCCTTTTAAACTCATCCACCTGATTCCATGCTCCGAGTGGAATCAACTTCACTGATTCATTCAACATGCTGAATAGATATCACCTCCGCCATTGAAATTTTCAAAGGTAAAAGATGCTTTGGTTAGGACACTTGACAAACTAATTTCCTTGGCTGCTGTAGGGTTCCTCGTGGATCCATAAATTGGATTTTGATGGACACATCTGACTTCAGTGAGATTGCGGGTCAGTCCATCCCACATAGGTATGTTTTTCACTAAAAATGATGATTCCAGGGCCCCACCCAAAGCTCCCGCCAATTCCAGGGCCCCCCTCCAAGGCTCTTGAGTCAGAATTCCTTCAGAAGGGTCTGAATTTTACATGAGTGGCTCCCTAATCTTAATTGTAATTTTCAATCACTCGTGATTAAATTGGTTTAGCTTCTCTGAATCAGGCTTCTGTAGACTTTTTCTGCAAAGGTCCAGATAGCAAATACTTTAGGCCGCAGTACAACTGACTACTCAATGCTGCTGTTGCACAAGCGGGCACAGGCATGACTGTGTTCCAACAAAATTTTATTTATGGATACTGAAATGTAAATTTTATATAATTTTTACGTGTCATGAAATGTTATTCTTTTTTTTTCTTTTTCCAACCATTAAAAACAAAAAACAAAACAAAACAAAACAAAAAGTAAAGACCATGCTCTGCTCACAGGTCGTAGGAAAATCCTGTGCTGCGTTTGGCCCACGGGCTCTACTTTGTCAATTCTTGCTCTAGGGGAATCTGCATTTTGAGGATAGAATGAGCAATTTTCTGATAGCCTTCCAAAAGCATGATTGCACGTCTGAAAGACAGCTTTATGTTGAGGTGATTTGGGAGGTCTCTCAAAGATAATTGAACTGTGGGTATTCCTAGGTATATTTGGGGCTTGACCTGTATCCCCCCCTCCCCCTAGAATTCATACGTAGAAGCCCTACTACTCAGGAACTCAGCATGTGACTGTGTTTGGACACAGGGCTTTGAAAGAGGTGATTAAGTTAGAACGAGGTCATCAGCATGGAACTCAGTCCAATATGACTGGTAGCCTTATGCGAAGAGGAGAGTATGACACAGACACAGAGAGAGAGGGCCACGTAGAGACACAGAATGAGGACGGCCGTCTGTTAGCCAAGGAGAGAGGCTGCCAACTCCTCAATCTTGGACTTCCAGCCTCCAAAGCTGTGAGGCGAGAAATGTCTGTCGTTGAAGCCACTGAGTCTGTGGTACTTGTTACGGCAACCTTAAGTCCCCTAGGTATCGGTGCCCTTGCCATCGGTGTCATTCCCAGTCTTCCCAGCGGCCCCGTGAGTTAGGTACAGCAGTTCGTTCCTAGGTGGGAAGACGGAATATTGGAAGGGCTACATGGACCGTCCGAACTCACACAGGTAAGAAGCAGATGGAAATTCCAGAGCCATTCCCTTACTCTGCGTCCCCGTGGGTCACCACAGAACCTCTCTGTCCTTCGTAAAAAAACGTGAAATGCGATGGAAAGCTTTGGGCAGAAGGAACCTGTTGGTGGTGGCAGGTGTTGCCGCTTAGGAGTTCAGAGTCGACCGTGTGTGCTGGGGACGGGGAGGGGGTGTCAGGCAAGTCCCTTCTCTTCCTGGGACCCTCCATTTTTGTCACCGTGACGTGGGCGTGTTGGACCAGTGGAATTCCCAAGGCCTTTGGCAGCGGTATTTCAGTGAAGTTCAAGGGCAGGTGTCTTGCCCCCTGTAGTCGGCTGCTTCTTCTAGAAGATTCCTCCTGGTTAGCACCAGATCTTGTCTCACCCATGGACTTACCGTGTGTAATTGGCTGAAGGCCATGAGACTTCTGAGAAAAAAAGAGGAAGGCTCACAAGTATAGCCAAGGAGCCTCATAACCTCATCTGCTCTTTCCTCTCGACTTCAAAAAACACTCCCGTTCCGTTTCCTTTCCACGGCAGTGTTCATTTTACGAGCTCAGAAGGGACCACAGATGTCCCCTCCCTCAGCAGGAATGTCAGGATCCGCTTTGTTGTTGAATGCCGGGGTTGGCGCCTGCAGAGGGGGGCGTCTGTGGCCGAGACTTTAATGAGTTTTCCATCTCCAGGGTGGTGGGTGCTTCTTAGACTCCACCCCACCCCCCCGCCCCCTCTCTCTCCCAGGCTGGGACCCCGTGGTCTGGTCTGGAGAACAATCCATCCTTTCTGGGACTGACATCGGTGAATGGGAGCGGAGAGGAAGTGCCCGCGAGCCCGGGGAGGGGGCCAGATCCTGTGAACGAAGAACGAATGCTGGGAAGGCCACAAAAGCTGGCATTACAATGTCAGCGCCCTCCAATAACCACCGTGTTTGCGAGTCTCTTGTCTGAGAGTCAGCAGAGAGGCGGGCCGGGCGGAAATGGGGTAAGAATGGAGCGCCATTGTGCACGCTGGGGACGTCCAAGTGGGCCCCCCGGGGGCACCCCCACCCCCACCCCCACGAAGCTCTTGACAGCCACTTCAGACACAGCCCTCAGGCTTCAGGGTTAATGAAAGGCAAGTGGGAAGTGGGGTGAAAGCTCGCACGCCCCACTTTGCCGCTCCTGAAGGGTCAGGGCGTCCGGTTTTGACTGCGAATCAAGAAGCGTCCACGCTGTTCACTCTTTAAAAAAAAAAAAAAAAAAAGATCCACTTTGTTTTGAGAAGGTTTCCCCCAACTCCAGCCCCTTGAAATCTCAAGACACGAGGCAGTTCGGCCAAGGAACAGACTCAGAAGTGACAAGCAGCTGGTATTAGGGACAAGTTCCATTTTCTGAACAAAAAGGGTTCAGTGTGCCCTTCGAGGCAGGACCTGTAGCTAACCACAGTCTGTGTTTCTCAGGGAGGCATGGGCGCCCCAGCAGACATGCTCAGTGGGGGTGACGACTGATTTGGGGTGAGGTAGGAGCAAAACCCCTACTATATTTATTATTTAGAGCATGACTGTACACATGGTAAATGCATAAAGATACGCAGTGTTTAATATCACAGTATCCTTGATGTTCACATTTCATTTGGTGGTGCCATTAGGGGAAAAAAAAAATGTCTAAAAAGGCTCTTTAAGGGGTGCACTAACAAAACGTTTGAGAAACACTGGCCTGGCGTTTATAGATTCAGCCAGAGGGTCTGCATTCAAAACCCAGCTTCCTGCTTTCTAGCTGTGTGTCCTTGAGCCAGTTACTTAACCTCTCTGAGCTCAGCGTTTTCACAGTAAAGTAGAGACCATCCCACAGCCATGCGTTGGGATTTAAAGCCTTAACACATCTAAAGTAGCTAGAGCAGCATCTGGCATGTAGCGAGCAGTTGGTCACTGTTTGTTGTTTTTTTATCCTTAGGAATGCTGATGTCACTTTCATCTTCCAGAATTTGCATATAAGATTGCACTGGCTAGATCCACTGACCTTGCATCCTAGGAGATCAGTTGTCTCCCCCAGAGCTCAATTCTCAGATTATAATTCAGAGATGCGATTGTTAGGCCATCGGTGAATTCAGGTTTCACTATCAGGTGTGTTGAGTTCCAGGCACTCAGAGCAGAGGGACACGGTGGTCATCTTTGAGAGGCACAGGCTACTTACTATTCTGACGTATTTCACGGTGCTTCATGCCCCCTCAAAAAACGGGGTTCTGGCGAGGCCATCCTGGGGGCAGACTACATGCTGAGTCTTTGGAAATGTCCCCAGGAAAATATCACCAGTTGCTGTCACCTGTGATCCCCACTTTGCAGAGAAGGAACCGGGCTTGGAGAAGTTATGCGACATCCCTGCGGTCACACAGCTAGCTAGTCACAGCGAAGGAGATTTGAACCCAGATCCCGCTGAATCCAAAGCTTTCGACACAATGCTGTCCACCACAGACAGCCTCTAAATTAAATAGATTAACAAAAATAAAGATCTTTCCCTTTTACCGACTGCAGGGAGCTACGATAAGGCCCCAGAGAAGGCCCCTGGCGACCACTTCAGACAGACCCCAAGTCTTCATACCTTTTCTCGAGCCAGATATTGGGCTAAGCACTAATGGGCACTGCAGTATTTAGTAATCACGGCACCTCTTTTCCTGTCATTCTTCAGATGGAAAAACTGAGACTCAGACAGAGAGAGCCATTTGCCCATCACCACAAAATGAGGAAGTGGGAAAGGTGGAGTCTGCATCCAGGCCTGAGACTTGAGTGCAAGCTTCTAACCATTCCTTCATTCACTCATTCACTCATTCATCATTCACTCATTCATTCACTCGCCGACTCACGCATTCATTCATTTACAGATTCGCCCACTGATTCACTAACTTAATCATCCGCACCCTCGTCGCCTCATTCACTACTTCATTCATTCATTCATTCCACACGCGTGCAGTCATTCGTATATTCATCTACTTCTTTATCATTTAAAAATATTTAATAAGATGTTCGTCATTGCTTTACACATTCTATATGGTTGCTTGGGGCTTGCAGCCATGAACAAGATCAAGGTCACTGCTCCAATTCTAGAGGGGGCAGGGTGAGTAAAAATCCGGTAAAAAAAAATGTACTTGATAAATACAGATGGTGATAAGTGCTATGAAGAAAATAAACAGGCTGATGTGAGGGCCAGTTCCATGGGGCCTCCAGGAGGTGACATCTGAGACAAACCCTAAAAGCAGTAGACATCCTGGGAAGGAATCTTAAGTAACATCAGAACTCTTCCTGACTCCCTTTCCAATAAATGTGCTGCTGCCTTGATCATTAAAACGTAATTAAGGCTCATTGTTTTATTTTTTCCCCCCCAAAAAAAATAAAAGTCTAAAACTGAAGGAAGATTGAATAAAACACTGCACCAAAAAGTGCTTAGGAACAAGCCTGGCACATTTTATTTCTGCTGCAAATACTATTGTTGGATAAGTGAATTTATTTCTTGACGATATTAAGGACGCTTTTTCAAGTTTGTACTCACAATTCTGCTCCCTCCCCGGCCCATTATTTTAATACTTGCAAAGGTTGTGTTTTCTGGTTCACTCATCATTGTATCTGTATGAAGAGGTGTTTCCTTTGCAATTTATTTTGCAATTTCTTTAGGAGTGTAGATTTGTTCCTCCAGGATGAATTCTTAGAAGGGGGAGGGCAAGGGGCAAGATAAACCTGTTTTTAAGGTTTTACGATCCATCTCACCAGTCTGACCTTCGCAAAGTCAGCCGGAAGGAGAATGTCCACTGAGATCTTTCTCTTTTCTTTCCCTTTTTCCTACTAAGGAGAGAAGAATGAAGACTTTCCTCAGGGATCCCGGGTGGCCTGCTGGGGAGGACTTAATTAGGGCTAATGATCGCTTGTCTGTGAGGACAGCCAGACGCCACTGGGTCGGACCCTCAGCCTCGCTCAGCCTCGGGAGGGAGACTCTTGCTCAACCCTGAAATGCAACCACCTCTCTCTGTAAACAAGGGATGGGATGGCTACCCCACCCTCACCACCCCCTTTCTCTACTGGGGACAGGAGCGTGAGTCTTAGAAAAACAAAGAGAGGAGACTTTGGAGCCAGCAGCTGCCTCTGGGTGCAGCCCTGACAAAGATCTACTAATTCATTCATTTGCTACCTGGAGCCTTGGTGAATTTAAAATAAACATTCGTTTATTCATTCTCCTGGTTATCTCCTGAGATCTCAAACCACCTCAAGGTCTAGCGACCTGAGGATGGTCGAAATGTGTTCTTCAAACTCCTCTAAGTGAAAGGTCGAGTAGAGGGAGGAATCGGTGAAGAAATGAAATTTAGGGGACAAAGGCCATTTAAAATATATATTTTGAAAAATCCAGAACATAGCCAAATATAATGAACTCCCCTGCACTTTGGAACTCATTTCATCAATGACCGTGACTTTGGGCAAGGACATTTTAGCATTTTGGGGGGCACCCTCGCTCCACATCTTAAAATGCACTTGCATTACTGATAAATACAATTTAGGATAGCTTATGTGAGTGGAGCTCTGGGTAAGTTAGCATACAGTTACATTTGGCTGACATTTAAGCATTCATTCATTTTAATGTGGCAAGTTTTTCTCCCTCACCCTCCCCACCTCTTGGGTCCTCTGAAGAAAAGTATCGATTGCCCTCCGATGGCTTTAGGTCCAGGGGACCTGGAGGAGGAATTGACAAAGATTCAGCCCACACTTTCCCGACCGATCACTCTTAGTGTCATGGATTACAAGTTCGTGCCATCGACGTTTTATAAACAAGGATGACAACTGTACCACATCACAGTGCTCATGGATGTTACTGCTCTTCCTATACTTTTCACTTTTTTTTAACTAATGAGTCGGTGATAGTCCTATTACTCACTTTCATAAAGAAACACAGGCTCAGGGAGTTAAAGTAAGTCATCTAAGGCCACACAGCACCTTCCAGAGACGGATTCTGGTTTGATTCACCAGATGATAAGCTCTCAGGTGACCTCTGCAGTGAAAACCCCAGCCTCTGGGTTCAGAACTTTTGTCTCCTGTACTTACAGATAAACCTATCATCATTCATTCTACCTTCTCTGAGTTTCAGTGTTCCTGCTCGATAAACAAAGATAACAGTATAATATCTACTTACCTGGTGGCTGTAGGCTTTCCTCAAGTAACCGTGAGAAAATCCTTTAAAATCAGCAACCTCTCCCTTAGATGTTAGTTATTCTTCTATCTATTCTTCTATCTCTATTGCTGTTTTTACCAGGGAAGGTCAGAAACGGATTTGGAGGGGAGCAAACCCAGGAAATGAGAATGTGTGAATGCTAACAGCTCGTCATTAGGTCCCAGGCACTTGGCCCATTTTCTGGCACATAGTAGGTGCTTAATACATATTTTTGTGGGGAAGGGGATGGAATCCTAAAAAGCAGGATAGGTCCCTCACCTGGGAACCCCAGGGGTTCAGTGGATGGGTTGTGGGGGAGGTCTATGAATTCTCATAAATACGAGGCCACCTACCTTCTGGACTCTGGGTACGTGCATTTTCCGGGGAGGAGAAGAAGGGTCTGGGATGCACAAAAATGTGGGGTGAAACCCTTCAACAGCATTTGCCTATGGAAATGACCTCCTGACAAACTTTTCCTCAAAGTGCTAAGTGATAAGAGCAGGTACTTGGGTTCCAGAAACAAACATATATACATATAGATGTGTAATTAGATAGCTCTGTGTGTGTGTGTGTGTGTGTGTGTACCCATCTCTATCTTTGCTCCTCCAACCCTATTCAGCTGTTCTTGCACACTTATATATAAATATTATATAGACATCTATTTCATTTCTTGCAAAAATAATTCTATAACAGCAACCAAAGACACATGGAATCATGCACCAAGGCACCAAAAATTTAGGGTTCGCTTCTCCATTCTTCCTGTCCTTGCTTTCAGAAATTTGAACACTGACCTAGTATTTGGGAGTTTACTTATTATTTTTGATTGTTCTTACTCAGTAGAATGTATTTCACACGTTGCTGGGTAGCTTTCACAGCCATCATTTTATTAGGTACTAATCCATTCCTTTATATAGGAACTCATTTAACGCATGGGTTGCCGTGAGAGAACGTGTAAGAAATGAGCTTGGAACAGGGGTTGGCACATCCTAACTGCTCAATAAATGATGTTTTACTTTCATGTCATTCTCACGGCAAGTGTATGAGGTGGGTATTGTTATTGCCTTCATTTTACAGATGAGAACACTAAGGCAGAGAGAGGTAGGGTGACTTAATCTGGATCCCACAGCTAGTAAGGAGTGAAGTCCCAGAATTGTTGGGTGGGTTAATAATTTCTGAACCACCTGAATCTTCCCGTCTGGCCCACCTCCCACCTGGGGGCAGGTCTCCTCACAGTCTAAAGAATTCAGCCTTTGATGTGCTAATACCGTTTGTTTGCATGAAGATCAGAAAAGGATACTGGGATTTATTTATGTAGTTCCTGACTCCAAAAGGCCTCTTGAGATGAGAGAGATTAGCTATTTAATTGTATTGTTGGGTTAGAGTATTGTCCCCTCAAGGTCAAGACTTTCCTGCTTATCTGGGAGATTTTACGACCTCAGACAACACATGGAAACGGTCAGCCCCTTCTCAGTCTCTTCATCTCTGAAATGGGCATTCTCTTCCCAGAGGGGGCTGCAGTGACGCAGCAAGATGCCATTTCCCGGACGCTGGACCCCGTGCTCCCACCCCCCACTCCATCCATCAGCCCCAGGAGTCCAAACCCATGTCCCTTCATCCCTGCCTCCCTTTCTCCTTTCTCCCTGCACTCCTTAGCAACCCACAAGGGCCCTCCTCAGCTCTGCAAAAAAAAAAAAAAAAAAAAAAATTCACATGTCCTCATCTTCCTCTTTCATTCTCATTTATTTACTTATTTATGTAGTCCTGTCTTTAAATCGCAGATAATCACACTCTTCAGGTCAGATGTTCATATGCGGATTAAATGATAAAGCCGAGCGGGCCACGGAAGAGTAGGATGCTAAAGGAGGCCACCAGATGGCTCTCCCCAAGAGGCCCCCCGCTTGAATAAAGTTTCAGCGCCTTTCCCCTTCCCTGAGAAAGAATGTCCCGTTTGAGATCCCAGGGTTCCCTTAGCCCCTCACTGTCTCAGAACCACAGGACTGGGCGACTCTCAGCAGATACACCGGGTCCACTTTCTTTGTTTCTCTCGCTTGCTTCCTGGACATGCATGTTTTTTTTTTTTTCTGGGTGCTATCTGATTTGGGTCGCTCTCCGAGATTCCGGAGTGCGCATGTGCAGAGAGGGCGCCGGAGATGGAATCTTGCCTGTCACCAGCGCTTCAGAGACAGACTCGAGATAGAATCCAAGAACCCAAACCTCAAAAGCCAGGTAAGCTGTGCTTCTGAAAACAAGCCTCAACTGGCTGTCGTTTGGGTGTTCCCAGCATTCCAGCCGACGAGGAGTCACCTCTGAGAATCCCAAAAGGCCTGCCTAGGAGGCAAAGTGGGCGGAAGGTAACCGTGATCGCCTCTTCCAAGGGCCAGTACTGGGCATTTCCAGAACTCTCTAGTTCCTTTATACTTTCACGGCAGCCTGCCAGGGCTGAACAGGCCATCGACCCCCTTTGAATAGAGGACGATACCGACGTTCCGAGGGGTTAAGGCACATACGCAAGGTCACCTTGAGCGGATGACTCAAGACACACACCCAGAACTTGCCACATATCTGACAGGTTCCAACTTCTGGTCTGTAGTCGCTTGTGCAACCCTCTGCCCCCACCTCCAAACGGTCCTCTATTTTAAATCTACTCTTGGAAACTAGGAGTTTTGGAAATACATCTGTTTATTTATTTATTTTTTTTGCTGGTTCTGAAGTAAACATGTCCCAAGCTATGTGTGGGTGACAAGGATTCAGGGACTGGTGACTTTCGCCAGACCTCTTAGGTTTGAAAAAATAAGGTCTCCTGTGGTTCATGAACGTTGATGGTTGGCTTGCACGGGACAAATACAAGTTCAGAGCCACCCAAAAGCTGTTGACTTGGGGACAATATGGATGCATACTTCTCCATGCCACTACATCTGTGTTGGACACCAGGAATCTTTAGGTTTTTTTTCTGAAATGAGAATGCAGTTGATTTTGCCATGACCCGAAGTTGAGTGAATGAGCTGTGGACTCAGTGCCCGGCAGAGAAAAACCACAGAAGTATAGCTCCGTATTTTTCTTGGAAATGGGTTCTAAGCAGCCATAAAAGTTAAGATGTGTGGGTGTCACTAAACTATTCGAAGATTGATTTCTTCATCTGTGGCCCAAAGACTTTTCGAAAAAATAATAATCTTTAGAGGTTATTTTGGTTTTGCATTTTGTTTATAATCTTTGTTGTGTTTCGTTTCGTTTCGTTTTCCCCTATAATCGGACACTTTTCAAATGATAGTCTTGAACTACAAAAGGAATACGTGTCTTCTTGTTAAAAAAAAAAGATTAAATCCACTCCGTACCCCCAAATGCCTTTAGTTCTCCCACATTCCAGTTCCTGAGGAATAACAGTATGCGTGTGTATGTTTAAAGAGCTTTTTTAAAATCAGAGGAATTATCTCGAACGTCAAATTTTGCAAATGTTCAAACACTTTCAAGGCCTCAGATGTCTGCTTTGGGGCATTCCAAGATATTGCTTACATCTCTACAATCCTCCTGCTCCTCCCCAATTTTTACTTGTTTTTTTAAAAACACCTCACATTTATCAAGTGCCTACTATGTGCCCGGTACTGCGTACATGCTTCTTCATGTAGTCTAGCTTTCTCAAAAGCCTACTATTATTCCCCATTATCCAGAGGAAGAAACTGAGGCAGAGAGAGGTAAATAAATATGTGTTCTCAAGACGACTAAGGTAGGAAGCGGCTGATCTAGAATCCGGTTTTAGGAATCTGCTTTGAGGAGCAACACGCCTCCTAAGTGTCCTGGCCATGGCTTCTCAGCCTGAGCGCTACTGGCGTTTCGAACCGGATAATTTGATGTGAGGGCTGCCCCAAGCTCCACAGGGTGTTCAGGGGGTTCCTAGCTTCTCCCCACTACAAGCCAGTGCGAGCACCCTTTCACTGTCAATGATCAGACATTGCAAAATGTCTCCATGTGGGGGGGAGGGGGAATAAAAACCTCCTTTGCAAAAAATGAGAATTTCTCCCCTAGGTAAACCTCTCATTCCAAAGCAGCAGTGTGTGATCTAAATATCCTCTGCTAGGGTGTCCCAGTAACTGTTGGACTCTCCAGCTGGTTCCTGAGTTTCTTTCTCACTCCTGTCAAGACCTTACTCCCCTTCTACCTTCTCAAGAAACTCTGGATCCACCGAGGGGTCCCCTCTTCCTTATAATACGCCATTCTTTTTTGTTTTTCTTCTTTCTACACTTACTCCATCTCTAACCCCACGCTGCCTTAGCTAGCCCCAGAGAGGCTTTGGAGGAAAGGACTCTTGATTTATCTTCCTTACATGTCTCTGATCCCAAAGCTAAGTGCAAGGCCTGGCTCAGAACCGGTGTAAATACCTATTCGGAAAGAAAGATACACAGGAGCAGCCATTGTGGACACCTGGGCTGGGGCTGGGGAGGGGAGGGCTGGAGGAGAGTGAGCTTTCTCTTTCACCTGCATGTATTTGTGCATTCTCTGAATTGAAAAGAAAAAGAAAACAAGCATCAGCTGCTCTTTATATATATATATATATATATATATATATATATATATATATATATATATATATATATATATAACATAAAAAACCCATTGAAATGTTCCATGAGGCTGAATACACAGTATGCTCCCGAATGAATTTTTAAAAAAATCTCTATGCAAAGACACGAGGAAAAATATGGCGAAATGTCCTTAGGGGTTGTCCCAGGGTAGGGTTTGTTTTCGTTGATAAGCCTCCCGCGAGTTCTCAGAGGTGCCTGCCACCGCCTGGGAATGGGGGAGCACCATCCTGGTACCTGGGCTCTTTACTGCTCCCTCGCAGTGTGACATTGGGCCGGCAAGGTCATCTTCTGAGCTTCGGTTTGTTCATCTGCAACATAGGATAACAATAGCAGGAATCTCATCATAAGGAAATAGAACAGATTGAAAGAGATAAGGATGTGGAACAAAGCACAGTCAGTGGCAAGGATTGTTATCGTTTTCATCAACTGTGTCTTCCTTCTCTCTTTAACATGAAAAGACGATCAAAGCCAATAATAATTTTTTTTAAAACCTGAAGGAAGGAACTTCTCTCTTTCCTTCATGTACAGACAGTCCTTCCTTCCATGGCTAGGACATTTGGGCCACCTAAGTCTCCGGGGAGGCCCCTAAGAAGCCATGTGGCCAGTGCAGAGATCAGTGTGGCTTCAAGCCAAGAACCGACTCTGATTAACCCAGAGAGTTTATATAAATGCACCTGCCATCCACTGGAAAATAGCACTGCACAGAATCCCTCAGTCATCCAAGATCTCTAATGAATTCATTTTTTGCCTTTGGGGTCAATTCGGAGATATTTTGTCTCCCTAGTTATTCAGCTCAGGCTGATAGAGAATTCGTTTTCCATTCGTCAATCCTCCTTGCTTAACCTTGGCAGAACCACCCTGCTGAGATGCACTATTTCACCCCCGCTTACAGGTGAGGACTCTGAGAATGAAGGTGGTCATCAGACCAGCTGGTACGTGACCCAGCCAGTTGTGGACAGAGTTTGTACTTCATCTAAATACATTTGGGTCACTTCCAGAACAATCAGACAACAGCCTGGCCTGGTGTCACGTGGAACCTCGCTGCTTCTGAGTGTGGCCCGTGGACCAGCAGGCGAGCCCCAACCCAGGAGTCAGTAAATGTGTGAATTCTCAGCCTGCCTCTCCCACGGCCTCGGAATCATGCTCAGAACTGGGTTTGTTCACTGTTCACTGTTTTCTGAGTCCCCTGCCTCCGTGGCTACTTCTGTGGTGTGGCTTCAGACCAGGCTTCTGTCATCTCTCATCTGAATGGCCCTCATAGCCTTTAATCTGCTCCCACTTCTTCCTTCTAAATCGGTCCCACACCCTCTGCTCCAAACCCGTCTTCAGTGGCTCCCTGTTGCCTTTGCATTAACATCTTGCTTTTGGGCACTCCCTGTTCTGGCCCCCTGCCTTTCGTGGTCATCTCATCTCACTGCCCCACTTCAGCCCACACTCCATGGTCCAGCCTGAGCCCAGGCCCTGGCACACACCTCTGGGACTTCGTACATTCTATCCTGACTGCCTGGGATGAGCTTCGTTTTCTCCATCCCTAGATTAACCTTACTTGCCCTTCTGTTCTCATGTGGCTGCTGCTTCTTCAAGGAAGCGTTCCAGCCTTTTGAGCTCACCCCATCATAGGTATCGTCATGTGATATTACATTGCCTGCCTGTTGACCTGTCCCCCCACTAGATTTTAAGCTCAGAGGACAAGAGACCATGTCTTCTTCATCCACGTAGCTTTAACACTTAGCACTAGGCCCAGAACACAGAGGATCCTCTGTGGCAGTTAATGGAACGGACCGACTGGTAAGGACTTTGAGTTCTGTGTCTTACAGCCGGGCGCTGGGTGGGACAGCCCCACCTGTCAAACGCTCTTCTCGAGCCATGTAGACAGTGGCTAGGAGCCATCTGTGGGATGCTTTAGGCCTTTTAGTTTAAAACGTGTGTTTTGTTTCTGGGTTTGGCAAAACACAACTGCGTAGGATACACGTAGTTTAACCAATATTTAGAAAAGTGGGTGCCAGGGTTATCACCATGCCGACTGTCCTCCAGTCCCCCCACGAGTAATCTGCTACCCTGCCTCCCTGAAGCCGCCTTATTTGGGATATTGAATTTAAGCTGTTTATTGAGAAACAAAAGAAACAAAAGCCCGGAAAGAACCTTTGACCCTTTCCTGCCCAAGAAAGTCAGATAGGAAAACCTGCTTCAGGAAGGAGATCTTGGGGTGTTGCCTTAGCCTCATTTGAATTAAATATGGTAAATAGGGCTTCTGCAGAGGCCTGTTAGCTAGACACCTCCTGTGTCTCACTGTTTCTGAGTTGTCTTGCAAGAATTTGCCTGCTGCCCGCCTGTGTGTGTATGTGTGTGTGTGTGTGTGTGTGTGTGTGTGTGTGTGTGTGTGTGTGTTCGTTCTGTCTTCCACGACAACCTGTCAATCAATCACCCGTTCTCACTTCTCAAATCTAAGACCCCATTTCCCCCCTTTTTACCCTTTTGTCCAATTTGTCACATATACCCCAATGTCGCCTTGCTGTCTTTGGAATTTTCATCCTTATGCGGATTCCCCATGGACATGTATTAAAAATTCGATTTTCTCCTGTTAATCTGTCTCTGTTAATTTATTAACCTGGTTAGAACTTAGAAGGTGGGAGGGAAACTTTTATTTTATTTTTTTTTAGCTCCCACATAAGCCTCAGTAAGCAATAGAGTTTAACATTGTCTCTTTTGCTTTCGTACTTAATATACGTGGAAGGAGGCTCTGTGAGGTTCTCCGGTCTGGCTTCTTCCCCTCAGAATGCCGCCTGTGAGATCCGTCTGTGTCACGGGGGGCTGTGTGTTACCTGTTTTCACGGCTGTGTATGTGGCTCATTGCACAGATTGCCACCATCTCCCCACGCCACTGTGGGTGGGCTTGGGGTCGTTCCTGGTTTGGAGCCATCAGGCAAGTGATGCGGCAGCCACATTCTTGGCTTCTGTCTCCAGGTGCGTGTGCCTCCGAGGGTCTCCGGGGAATGACCCCCCAAAGTGGAACTGCTAGGATGTCGGGCGCATAACTATTCAACACGCGGTCCTCTGAAACGGTCACAGAGCCTTCGTCCTTGGCCTCCTGGATAAGAAATGGAGGGTTTTTTTCCATACCCTATCTCAATCTCTCCAAAAAGTCACCTTGTAAAGAGAAAAAGAGAGGAAAAAGGAGTCTCCTAGTCCATAATCTCCAGTTGCCCCAGGCTCTTTCCAAGGACCTGCGGGAGCAGGCTTGCCCAGACACAGGACAGCGGGAATGGAGTGGTCCCCCGTCTTTGATGCCTATCTGAGTGAGCCTGGGATGGCATTGAGGCTTCTCCGGTGACTCAGCCAGGAAGAATCCTCCCAGCTGAGCTCGGTGGCGCCAACCCCACTCCCCACTCGCAACCCAGGCAGCTCCAGAAAGGGAGAGAGAGAGAGACTTTCCCAGGCAGGGGTGGGGGCGGGAGCAGGCACCATGGTCGCCTTTGAGTTCCTACTTTTTTTTCCCACAATAAAGAACTCATTGAGTCTCTGAGTTGTATTGTATCATCGTCCCCAAGTGGACATACCTCATGATCATTTTTCATTGTGAAGGTGATGTTTTTGACCTTAGGAAGAAAAAAATAATGAATTTTGTAAAGTATAAAAAGGAAAATAAAAATGATCACCATTTAGAAATAAGTATGGATGTGTATGTGTGTTTGTGTGTGTATATATATATATATATACACACACACACATATATATATATACATATGCACATACACATGTATGCACTTTGGGTGAAATTTGCATGTGGATGGTATATTAGATAATAGAAGTAACTGTCCTGTGATTATGTAAGAGACTATCCTTGCTTTTAGGAGATTCATGCTGGAGAACTAAGGTGTAAAGTGTCCTAATGTCTGCAATTTACTTTCCAATGGTTCCATGGCAATTACAACAGGTGTGTAGGTAGATGTAGTTGTGACTATAAATATAGTTATAGATATAAAGGCAAAATGTCAGCAATGCCAAATCTGGCTAAAGGACATCATACATGAGAGCTCCACCTGCAACTTCTCTGTCCAATGTGAATTTTCTTCCAGCTTTATTCCGATGCAACTGACATGTAATATTGTGAAAGCTTAAGGCGTACAATGTGATGATTTGAAAGGTATATGTGTCGCAAAATGATTACCACAGAAAGGTTAGTTAACACACCCATCACCTTACATAATTACATTGTGTGTGTGTGTGTGTGTGTGCGCGCGCGCACGTGCGCATGTGTGGCGAGAGCATTTAAGATCTACTCTCTTAGCAGTTTTCAACCATACAACACGGCACTGAGAACTATAACCACCATGCTGTGTATTTGATCTCCAAAACTTTCCCAGCTCAAAACTGGAAGTTTGTACCATTTGACCAGCATCTCCCCATTTCTCTGACACCCCAGCTCCTGGCAGTCCCCAGTCTCCTCTCTGTTTCTAGGAGTTTGGCTTTTTTTTAGGGTCCACGCATAAGTGGGATCATATGGTATTTGTTTCCTCTGTCTGATGTATCTCACTTAGCATAATGCCCTCAAGGTCCATCCGTCCACCTTGTTGCAAACGGCAGAATTTCCTTCTTTTTATTATGCCTGAATCATGTTCCATAATATTACATTGTATGTAAGTACCACATTTTCTTTCTGCATCCATCTGTTGATGGACACAGGCTGTTTCATACCTTGTCCGTTGTGAATAATAAGGGTGTTGTAAACATCTTTTGTGTTTTTTTTTATAATAGCATCCTAACAGATCTACGTGGACATCTCCTTGTGGTTTTGATCTACATTTCCCTGATAAGTGATGTTGAGCAACTTTTCATGGACCCATGGACCATTTCTACGTCTTCTTTGGAAAACTGCCTATTCAGATCCTCTGCCCATGTTGTAATCAGATTGTTCACTTTTTGTATTGAGTTGTATAAGTTCTTTATATATGTTGGATATTAACCCCTTGTTAGATAATGTGGTTTGCAAATGCTTTGTCCCATTCTATAGATCGCCTCTTCGTTTGGTTGAATTGTTTCTTTTAAAATACAAAGCTAAAAAGTGACCTCTAAATCCCACCATGCAAAGATAACCACTGTTTATTTCTGATGAATTTTCTATGCATAACTCTAGGACGTCACATATGCGTACGTACACATACATGTCCTTTTACGTGCATGGGACTGTGCCATGCTTGCTGGCTTGTCACAGTTACTTTTTTGGTCAACAATACATTGTTGCTCTCTCTCTTCGAGTCAGTGTCAAGGTCAAGACGATCCACATCATGCTGAGCATCCTTAACAGAAATACTCTTTAGTTTACTTAACCAGTCCCCCTCCTCGGTTGGTTTTCCCTATGGTTGACCTCTACTTCTTCCCATTTTGCCAATATTATAAGCACCACTGTGGTGGGCATCCTCATGCATAGACCTTTGCTTCAGTAGAAACAAGGACTGTTTTCCTTACGTTTTAAAACTTCTTAATCGAATTCTTCATCGTGTGCCTCATTGTTTTTATTATTATTGATATCATTGGTATTGAGTTTTACTGAGATGTAATCAATATACAACATTGTGTTCACGTCAGGTGTACAACAGAGTGATTTGATAGATGTGTGTCTTGTAGAAGCGTCACTGCGGTAAGCCTGGTTAACATCCATCACCTCGCATAGTTATCACTTCTTATTCGTGATGAGAACTTTGGCGATCGCCTCTCTTAGCAACCTTCAAATGTACAACGCCATGCTGTTAACTAGAGTCTGGGCTTGTTTTTAATGATAATTTGTTGTTTCCGGATTTTTACTCTTTCCCTGAAGTGCTTTACTTGAGTCTATTTTATTTAATTTTTACCACAGTGTCGTGCGGTAGGTATTGTCTTACCCATGATTTTAAAGACGAAGAGACTGAGGCTTAGCAAGGTGAATGACTTATCCAAAGTCACACAGCCAACTTTATCTCATTCCAGACTTCTGGGTCTTTTAAACAACTGGTGTGGCTTAAAACAAGAGGCACCTGCCATTTCTCTTTATGATCAAACCAAGCAAAAGCGTGGCTGATAATAATACTGAGGATCCCACACCTAAAGGGGCGTGGCCAGAATTGGGGTTGGGGTGGTGGAGCCTACAGCTTCTGCTGGAGCTCTGCTGCCCCCTGGTGGCGAGTCTCCTTCATTGCTTACATGGTCCCTCCCTTAGCAGGGGCCAGGTTGCTGTTGAATGCACACCCTTTAGACAACAAAAACACTAGCAATATAACAGTCATTATCTACATATTGTAAGATACTTAACTCAGAGTTACATCCGCCGTCATCCTAAGCCTTGAAGTGCTGCGATTATCTCCATACCATAGAGAAGAAACTAGGGCTCAGAGAGGTTAACCCTCCAAGGTTATGTGCCCTACTGGGGGCAAAACTCAAATTCAATTCTAGCTCTCACCGGTGCTTATGTGATCCCAATACATCCTCCTGGTCTGACACAAAGCAACACTCCCGAAACCATATGGTGAATTTAGTCTGATCGGGACGCAGCATGGTAGAGCTTTAGAATATGGACTCCAGGGGTTTGATTGTCCTAAATTCTAATCCCGCCTCTGCCACTTCCTGCGTTTATGACCTTGAGGAAGTCCCTTGAGTTCTCAGAAGCTTATGTGAAAACAGAGGTGAGACGGGTAATGGAAAGAAAGGAGGTTAGCCTCGGGGCTGGCATACAGGAAGCAGTCAGTCAGTCAGAGCTTCATATCAAGGCAGTGTGAAGAGCCCTGGGCTGAGAATCGGGGTCCTCCATCCAGGTCCTGGGTCTCATGTGGACAAGACATGAGCAAGTCCCTTTGCTCTCTGGGGCTCTGTTTCCTCCTCCACCAGAGACGTCCATTCAAAAGCTATTGGATGCATTTTGCGTCATTATTGTCATCACCGCTGTGTTTTCTGTTCTGCAGAATTGGAAAGTCGGGTGTGCCTCGACTTTTTGTCTCCTTGCCTTTGCTCGCACAATTTCTCCCACCTGGTCTGCTCTTTCTTCCCCATATCTCTAGGAAGTCAGTCTTGCAGCTAGTTATAAGGAGCAGAGGCATTCGAATCCGACAGAACTGGGTTCAGATTCCACCTCGTCTAACTCCCAGCTACTTCACCTGAGTCACATTCCCTGCTTTTCTGGGCCTAGGTCTTCTCATCTTGGGCATAATAATGGTACAGGCTCCACGGTACTAATACAATCAGTTTAAATTGTGGTGACATGCGTTACATTTGCAGTAACTGTTAGTGAATTCTTCAACTGTATTTTACTTTGTGAGGCTGTTTCTTGGTGGTGGTGGTTGGGGTTTTGGTCAGAGGTCAATGGAAGGGCTGTGATGGAGGAAATATTCTATTTGAATGTTCCCATCATAAACCTCAGCATGTGTATCAGTGGCTCGGCGTAAGCCGCCATCTGTCCCCAGAGATGGAGGAATTCCCATAAAACCTTAGGCTTGCAAACAAACATCTTCCCACACTCAACATATCCAATTCCCACAATCTAGGACCTCTCTGAGGACTGTAGCGGGGGGAGGCAGGACATAAAGGAGTCGCTCCGTGGAGGAACCATTTGCAGGATGCTCCATGCTAAGTGGGTTCTTATCTGGGAAAAGGGGTCTTGATAAAGAGAAATGCTTAAGTCTGCTTCATTAGTTTTGGAAACTCTCTTTTAGCTGACATAGCTGTGATGGCCGCTGGATAATTCTGATTCTTCTATAGCCTCATCTTGGGTAAACACATGTGGATTCTGCAGCTGAAGAGACCTGGGTGGGAATTCTGGCTTCTACAATTCCTTGCCATGTGATCTTGGTCAAGTCATCTCACCCCTCTGAGTCCTACCTCCGCCTCTGCAACACAGAGCTCCTTCCCTTGCGTAGCTAGCTATTGTTGAAAGATTCGATGAAATCATATCTTTGCCAAGTGCTCTGATACCTCATGTTCCAGGCGATTGTAGCTTGGGGGCAAACCATCTTAAAACGTAGTGCCTGAAAACAGCTACAACATTTATTTTGCTCACAGATACCCCATATGGCAGGGCTTGGTAAAGACAGATTGTCTGTGTCCCACTCAGCATCAGCCGGGGTGGCTCGAAGGCTGGGGACTGGAATGAGCAGATGACTCGCTCCTTCACATGTCTGGTGGTGAATTCCTTCTCTGAGTCAGTCCATCTACCAAAACACCTACACGTGGCCCCACTGTGTGCCTTGCGCTTCCTTACAACATGGCAGCCGGGTTTCAAGGGTAAGTGTCCTAAGATAGAGACAGCTCCAGTGGAAGCCACCTCTTCTTTGTGTCCTCATCTCAGAAGCCACTCAGCATCTCGTCTGTAGCGTTCAATGCACTGAGTCAGTCACAAGAGCCCACTCAGGCTCAAAGGGAGGGAAAATAGTTCCTCCTCTTG
Organism: Macroglossus sobrinus; assembly: GCA_004027375.1. Classification (NCBI taxonomy): domain Eukaryota; kingdom Metazoa; phylum Chordata; class Mammalia; order Chiroptera; family Pteropodidae; genus Macroglossus; species Macroglossus sobrinus. Next base: position 94,355 of record PVKZ01003848.1, read on the forward strand.
CTGGGATAGTTCCAAGCTTCTGGAAGAGAATGTGGGACCAGAAATATTGCTTGTGGCCTTTTTAGAAAAAAACAATGGTCTCGTCTAGTCAGTGTTAAAGAAAGAGTGAGTCTTAAGGTCACTCCTTTTGAGCCTTACCTATATATTTTCTAATCTGAAAGACAGAAATAAATAATACTTAACTTTGCAGAGACATTGAAAAAATTGCCCAAGGGCATAAGACAAGTTCCTGGTGTATAGTAGGTGCTCAAAAAAATGAGGAATTGTAATAGCAACTCATATTGATTGAGCCGTTGCCCGCATCAGACACTATCGACAAAGTACTTCGTTGTGTTTTGTTTCATTTCATCCTCACTGTAACGGAGGTTGTACTGTTGTCCCTGGTTTACAGATGAAGGGACGGAGGCTCAGAGAGGACAAACAACCTTCATTGCTTAGATGATTAGTGTCACATGGTGGGCGAGTCAGGGTCCCAGGATTCAAACTGAGGCCGTGTGGCTCAGGCAAGGACACTTTCAAACAAAACACTGTAGTGACTCTAAATGCTAGAAGGATTCTCAGAGCAGGGGTCTCTAGCATGACCCGGCGGGGGTGGGGTGAGGGATAGTAAACCCACAGAGCCAGGAAACAGAGGGCAAGGTGGAAACAGTGGTTGAAAGCTGGGACTTGATGGCGCCTTGTGCCAGGGAGGTGAAAGCTGTTTGTTCTATGACATCCTGACCTTCCAACCACCCCTCCTGCAAGTGCAAAGTCCCAACGATTAAGAGCTGGACGAGGAACAGCGTCCTGCTGCAAAGGGGTAGGTTCTTCTTCTGTAGCAGAAGCCAGGCCTAGGTGGAAGCTGAGCACACAGAAACAGAGCTTTCTAACCATTACATCGTCAAGAACTAAAAGTGGATTTCTTTGAGAGATAATGAGCTCCCCGTCACTGGAGGCATTCAAGTACTTGTGAATAATATAGAATCATCACATTATTTTGTTGAGGTGAAGCCTGTTTCCCAGGTTAGGCACTGTACAAGGCATCCTCATAGCTCCTTGCTTTTCTCCTTTAGAGCATTTAACACATCGACTAAATTGTTATTTGTACAGATGTGTATTTGATGTCCACTTACACTGTGGTATAAGGACAGATCATTCGAAATAAAGGGCACGTGATTTCGAATAAGTTAATCGGGTCACAAATAATGTGCCCTTTTCTGTAAGATCTTGGTGGTGCTGAGGGACCTGGGTTTTCTCAGTGGCTCCCTTTCGATTCTGACGTTAGTGGTGGAGGCTGTTGGTGCTGCGCCGAGTCCCCTTGGCACCCCCTGACCTGTGCTTGCCGGAGGGTCCCTCCTGCACGAACTTCCCATCTCGTGGCCTTCTCTGACATGCTCAGCCCACTTTCAAGCCTCCAGGGCTGGGAAATTGAGTACCCTGAGAGCAGCCGCCAGCCAGTGACGGACAGGCTTGCAGCACCCACCTCACCCCCTCCCCACTTCCTCATCCTGTGAGTGGTCAACGCTGACGTGTATTGTCACCATGACCACCTCTCAGCAGCCCCTGCCACGTTCAGCCTCACACGCCCGCAGGAAACACCTCCTTCACACACCCCTTCCTTCTTCTTCTTCCGTACCCCCTACATTTGCTCTCTGGGGTCACCTCCCAAATAAGCCGCGTGCCCCAACTTCCTCGTCACAGGAGGTGCACCCAGGAAAGCCCAGCCCCAGACAGCACTCTTCCTCAGAGTGGTCTTTCTGCTCCATCAGCACCCCAGGGAGTGGCTGCACCCCTCAACCTGCACTCCTGAGCTCATCCCCAGCGCCATGGTGCTGCCACACCAGCAGCGGCTGGTCCAGCAGTAGAGGTGGGGGGTGGGTACCGAGGCCTCTGAGTGCAGCAGAGAGAACAGAGGACTCGCTCGGCGGATCCGGCCTCTGGTTCTTGCTTTTAGCACCAACTGGCTAATTTGGAGTATATCACTCAGTGCCTCTGAGCCTCAGTTTTCCTGCCCTCTCTTACCGAGGACTTAGGGTGTTAAAATGAGACCACCTAAAGCTGCACGTTTATTGGACATTCAATATGATAAATTCAGTTCTGCGGTTTTGACAGCCACGTGGTGCTACGGGCGGCGGCATTGGGCAGCTCAGCTTGGAACATGCAGGGCGTTCTACTGGACAGAGCTGGTTGGACAGCAATGACTTTTGACCTTTTGGGGGTCATAGGCCACCTAGAGAATTTAGATACCTTCTCCTTAGAGACACTTCTCCCTGTCCCTTTCCTCCCACATAGATAGCTTTGTATATGGTTCCAAGATATTTGTGAACCATTAGACGCCATCAGGACCCTCCGAAGCAGTGCATGCTGGGAGTACCATAGAAACGCACCCTGAAGCAGTGCATGCTGGGAGTACCATAGAAACGCGACGAAACCTACGGCACTTGGAAGAAACTAGTCTTCCCAAAGCCTCACGGTCCTCCTCGGAGTTCAAGTCCGCCCTTATTTCCCTTCGACAGAGGAGGAAGGAGACGCAGAGAGCCTCAGGGACCCGCCCAACATGACACGGCGCCCAATGGGAAGACAGAGTTGGGATGCAAACCCAGGTCTGTCCCATGCAGAAGCCTGGGCCCTGCACCATTGCCATGACAATGGAAGTCCTGAGACGCCCTCTAGCTGTGGTCAGCAGACCCTGCACCCCTGGGAGGGCCCTGCGTGCGTCACCAAGGAGCCCACCGGGGCACTGTCAGGCATGCGGCCCAGGCCTCCAGCAGCTGCAATCGAATCTTCCCATCTGCGTCCCTTCTCATCCCTCCATCCCGGGTAGCAAGGCAGGAAGCACCCCATCGCTGGCCCTGTTGGCTCCCACTCACTGACGCCTGAAATACTTTTCAAAGGCTTTCATTTGAGTCTTGCTTTCCATTTTTACTTCTCCGGCTCAGAAAATGCTATTTTAGTAATTATAAATTTAGCGACTTATATTTTACCAGATGACATGACAGCAAATGAGATTTTCCTTGTCCAGGGAACCAAAAACATTTAGAAAAACGTGTTAACATGGACACTTTCAAACACGTAGGAAAGGAGAGACAATGGTTTTATGAAACTCTGTGTACCTGCCACTCATAACTTGTTACCTTGTGGCCAACCTTGTGATTATCTTGAACCCCACCGGGATAAAGCCCCATCCAGATGTCTTTGAAACTACCTGCCAACATAACTGCTGCCACTACTAGTGAAGACTTTTTCTCCAGCAGCTGGCAGACGAGGGGAGAAGCTGGCGCGAGTCTCAGCCACCATCCCTGAGACACTCAAACAAGTCACCTCCAGGGACAACAAGTCATACCCCGAACTGAGGAGTTTTCCAGCGTCAAACAACAGACAATGCTGAGCTCATGGGGAATGCGAGCTCGTGCTTAGCAGAAACCACCACGGAGGTCCCTGGTGATCTGTCACGTCCTCTCTCACCTGAGGCTTCAGTGCTCAGGACACACTGAGACTGTCACTGAACCCTAAACTGTAAGGACGGAGACCTTCAGTTCGACAGGCTCTGTGACGCCCCCTGCCCTCTCCACCCTGTGATGGCGAAATGTGTTGCTTTGCTTCGTGTTCCGACCGTGGGTGTAATTACTGCTGGGAGAACAGCAATTAACCTTCCACAGAGCTACCAGGAAGTGCTCTCTAGCTGACGTCTGTGGCAGCAGGAGACGGTTTGTCGAGTTCCAGAGGAAGTGCCCGAATGTCAGCTCGTAGCCAAGGGGGTGGCAGGCAGGGGACGCTGGGGCCACGGGGCGGCCAGTATTTCTCCCTGGTCCCATCAGAATGGGAGCATGGGGTTACCTCTGAACTTCACGAGGGCGAACAATATCTTCTGCGTGCACTGGGTGCTGGGTCTGGCTTGAAAGTGTCCCTTTTCCTAATTTTCTCTTAGTAAGTCCTTTATCACTAATGCACATGTCCCCATCACATAGAGAAAAGAGGCGCCATACTTTGAAATCAGCCTCCCAGTGGTCCCCACTCACTGGCGTCAGTTCTCTCCTCTGTGGCCACGTGGGCCAAAGTCCAAGCCTCTCCACATGAACAGAAGGCCCTGTTGTCTCCTGGGTAAAGTCCAGCGGCCTTGTGGCCCAGCCCCACACTGAGCTGGCCACCTGGGAGCAAAGTCAGCTTGCGGTTGGTCACTCTGAACGGAGGCATCTGCGGTGGCGAGAAGTATGTCTGCACGTGTGCTGGAGACAACAGTGACTTCCCTGCCCACGGTCTGGATCCAGACAAAGTCACCAGAACACTAGCCGGCGTGCATTTCCACAATACCCATACTCATTCCGCTTTCGCTGGCCGGCGTTCTGGAAACGCTGGTTGTCAGGGCGGTGTGTGAATCCATCCTTAGACCTCCTCAAGCTCTGGGCCATCACCATCCGGTGGATGGGAACCACGAACCCTTAACCTGACCTGAGCGGTCCCAGACACGGCCCATTCTTGTCACAATACATGGTGGTGGTTGTTTCTTAAATTCGAGTAGTGTTGTTATTCTCATTAGAGTGTCAGGAATACATCAGTGAGCTCCTAACTGAAGGAGAATAATGATTGGATTTAGTTTCTGACCTGATTCTTACGTGTGCACACACATACACGTAATGTGTTGAGTTTTGACCTGATTCTTCATTTGTACGTATATGCGTGTATATATGTGAAGAATGTACACATATGTATACATGTGTGTATATGAAGACTAGATACATATATATATGTCTGAAGACTCGGGCCAAGAAGGAATATAGTTCATACATGTATATATATATACATGTGTGTGTATGTGTATGCACACATGTGTGTAGGACACACGTATATCTGCGATCATATAATTGGCCTTTTTAATGGACACATAGCAATCCTGTGTGGACTGAAAGGAGAGAGTAACGCTGAAGCCTCCGGAACATGTGTGATGAGTCAGGGTTGCCTCCTGCACGGTTCGGAGAGACAGTGCAGATCCGCAGTTGGCTGCACCAGGACCTGAAGGTTTGGGGTTCGAAACCTGCCCCCTGCTTACTAGCTGTGGGGCATGGGGACACACTGAGCCTCTGCTTCTTTTTGGTTTTGGTTTTTGTAAGATAGGAATGGTGACCCTTTCCTCCTGGGACGTTGGTGCCCGTCAGATGAGATGTATGTGAGGCGTGTGGTGTACTTTACAGCACGTGGTGAGTGTCAGCTACACTCACACGTGGTCCTCGGCAGGTCAACGACCTTGGTTTCCCACCCAGGCTGCTGTTCGGGGAGCGAGTGGGAGTGAGTCTCAGGGCCTCGGATTGTGGAGACTTCCAGTGGCGGAAGGGGAGGTTCGGGGTGGTCACGACCTGTGAAACATGACAAAGAGCTACTCAGGGGCCACCGCGCCCTTTCTACCTTGACTGGGACAAGGAGGGGGCAGATTTCCTGGCAAAGAGAGGAAAATGGGAGCGTGATTCAGGGAGAAAAATAAAATCTTTCTGTCCTGCCTGTGTCCGCTTTCTTCCTGCGTGATGCAACCTCAGTGGGCCGTCAGACTCATCATTACGATAAATATCAGGGGACACCGGACCAGAAGTGCACTGTGGCATGCTGGGAGTTGCCAGGAAATGGTAGGTTATCGGTGAATAATGATCCCTCTTCTTTTCTTTAGAAGTCAACAGGCCCCCACGGGTATCATCATCTCAGGCCTCTTGTGACCTCGTCGTGACCTCTCATTTTTACAATGGCAGCGAGCTCAGAAAGTAGTGGAAACCCTCACAGACTGACAGCCAGGAGCCCCTTGTGGGACCAGAGCCCAGAGTCCTTATTCGTGCAGTGTCAACATCCATGCAGGGTCCTTGCAACTCTGCCTGACCCCGCTCAGAAACAGTATAAATAAACCAGTGAGTACAGAAATGATTCTGCATATGGGTGGCTTACAACGTGCAGAGCGGAAATAACCTACCTGTCCAACAAGAGGGGATGAGTTGAAATTTTGTAGTACATTTATAAGGAATACTAACTATACCGACTGTGAGAACAATGTTTTGGGGTCTATATTATGAACCCGAAACGATAGCTATAATACTTTATATGGCAATAAGCAAAAAAAGGCAGTTGGAAGGTGGCATATTTAATCTAAAAAAAATGTATGTATGCATGCTTGCGTGCCTACAAAGCTGTCAATCTAAATATTAACCGTGTTTCTCTCTGGCTGTGAGATTACGAGGCCCCTTTTATCCCGACTGTATATCTGAATTTTTTATTTCTCCTCCAATAGGCTTGCATTTCTTGTGCAATTAAAATCGTAAAAGCAAATATACAACGGACAGAAAAGGAAAACCAATATTAAAATGTTATTTTAATTACTTCTTTAAAAATAATAAAAGCAAATATGCAATGGGCAGAAAAGGAAAATCTCTTAAAAATATATTGGGTTTAAAGAAGGCCGAGGTGGGGAGACAGAGCTGGTTTCCAGTTATGGCGTTTAATGAGAAATCATACCACATCAGTTGGGAAAGTGAAAGGAACCAGTTACTAATAATAACAGCGAACAACTTTTCAACTCTTTAATATGTCTGGCAATTTATAGAGACTAAAAATAATTCTCACTATGAAACTTGGAGAGATTATAATAACACGGGTTGAGCATTTAACTCGGTCCAAGGTTCTTCTAACCTCTTCATTGCGATGATTAATTGAATCCCCCCACAAACGCGATGGGGGGAGGAAGTACTGCTACTGTCACTGTCTCATTTATAGATGAGGACTCTCAAGCTCAGAGAGCTAGACGGACTTGTCCAAGGTCATAACCACGTATCACACTCTCGGGAACCGAAGGGCAGCCTGGTTCTGTCTGTGTTTTCCAACGCCTCTCTCGTTCTACCTATTGATGGATTTGTGGCTCCATTTTATGGCTGGGAACATGGGGCTCATAGAGGGGCAGTTCCCTGCCCAATGACATGCTAGCTGGTAAGGGATAGAGTTGAACTCTGCTCTCCTTGTCCCCCGACTAACTCTCTCTATGATCTCATCAATGGCATTGCTCTTGACTGGAAGAAAAAGAAGGCCGAGGAAATGCAGATCTAAACCACGATGAGATACCATCTCACGCCTGTTGGGATGACTACTATCAAAAAGAAAAAAAAAAGAGAATTAACATGTGTTGGCAAAGGTGTGACAAGGTCAGAATCCTCTCACATTGCTGGTGGGAGTGGAAAACAGGGCAGCCACTGTGGAAAACGGTATGGTGGCTCCTTAAAGAGCCGAACGTAGAATTGGATATGATCCAGCAAATACCACATCCGGGTCAGTCCCACTCAGGAAGTGAAAAGCAATGTTCACCATAGCCAAAGAGTGGACGCAAGCCAACGTGCTCATTGACGGGTGAATAAGGAACACAACGCAGTATATCAATACAATGGAATATTATTCCTCCGTAAAAAGGAAGAAAATTCTGACACGGGCTACAGTATGGATGAAAATTGAAGACATGATGCTAAGTGACATAAGCTAGTCGCAAAAGGACAAATAGTGTATGATTGCACCTACGTGAGGTCCTTAGAGGAGTCAAATCCATAGAGAAAGTAGAATGGTGATTGCCAGGGGCTGGGGGCGGGAAGGGGAGTTGATGTTTGACGGGGACAGAGTTTGAGTTTCACAAGGTGAAAATAGTTCTGCAGATGGATGATGGTGACGGTGACACAGCAGTGTGAATGGACTTGATGCTACTGAACCGTACACCTAGAAATGGCGAAGATGCTAACTTTCATGCAATCTGTAGTTTGCCACAATTTTTTTTTTATTTGTGGAAGCCACGGGGGCAGTGAGAGATATGTTTTAGAGCATGTATGGATAAGCCCAAAGAGATCATAACACACACACACACACACACACACACACACACACACACACACACACAAAATCAGAGATCTGAGAGAAGCACACAGAGACAGAGGCTGTCAGAGACACGATATGTTAAGGAGACATTTTCCTCCCTCCAATTTTTTTTTAAAACTATGTCAGCATTTTATTTATTTATCATTTATTTTTATTTTTCAATTACAGTTAGCATTCAATGTCATATTCATTTCAGGCATTATCTCACCAATCAAATAACGGATTTTTAAGGCTGGCTGGGGAAATTTCGAGCAGAGGCAACAAGTTATAAGCTGCCATCAGAAAGTTCTGGACTGGCCACGCCTGAGACATTTCTTTGGCAGTCTGGGGAAGCCCAGATGCCATGTCTGAATAACGTTTTTCAATGCATCGCACACATGAGAAGAAAACCGATTACATGAAAAATCTCATCGCAAATGTTTTAATGCAGCATCACCATGAAAAGAAACGTTGTGAACAGAAACGTGAACGAGAGAGAAGAAAGAAAATGCAAATCAGGACCCGAACTTTCCACATGTGATTATTGAATCTTCGCAATACTATTCTGTAGAAGAAGGAATTATCATCATCATCATCGTCATCATCGTTATCATTGTCATTCTCTTTTTGCACATGAGAAAACTAAAGATCAGAGAGGTGGAGTGACTCATTCAAGGTCCCACAGCCAGCAGGACTGGATCTGACCCTGGACCTGCCTGGCTCCAAAGGCCTAGAGAGAGAAAAGAGAGAGAAACTAGAGAAGAACCGGTGAAAGTTAACGACAGGCCCACAGGAAGGGTGTTGATGCAGTGAGGACGATGGTGCTAACAGCAGCTAAGGCGTACGTAGGCACCGTCCTAAGACCTCTCTCTGTTAACTCATTTAATTCTCTCGATGACACAATGAGACAGACAATGTTCTCACCGCCCCCACCCCCATTTTACAGATGAGGAAACTGAGGCCCAGGGAGGTTAAGTAACTCGCTCACAGTTTGTCAGGGAGGATTCAGACCCAGGCATGACTATACTTCTAGATTAGCACAAACAATGTGGTCTGGCATTGCTTTGTTATTCACTCGCTTACTCAGAGAGTGTGCGCCTTCCCTCTTAGAAGGAAAACTCCCCACGAGGAAGCGCTCTGTCTGGTTGGCTGCTGTATTCCAGGGCCCATGGCATTGCCTGGCCTGTAAATTGGCATTCGATATAAATTGTTTTTAATGACTGGAGAAAGGCATGACCGTTGGGAAACGGAATTAAAGAGGAAAGGGGACCCACGCAAGAATACGAGACATTGGAAGGACTTTTGCCAGACAGAGCCGTGAGTACACATACGTGGTCTGATCTTTCCTAAAAAGTCATCTTAGAGTTGCAAGGGGCCTTAGGGAGCCCTGCGTCCACCAGCTTATTTATAAGCGGGAAACCCGAGGCTCAGGGCCGCCTCACAGACCAGTGACACAGTCCAGGCTAGATTTTCTGTCTCAGAAGCCTATGGCTTCTATTCACATCTCCAGATTTCTTGCTTCAAGGACCAACCGGCTTCACGACACCCACAAAACTTGCTAAAGTTTATCCTTCAGCGGGGACCACTGAGGCCGCGACACAGAGCCCTTTCGAACAAGAGCTGGCCTTGTGCACAGGTCTGTTGTCAAGCCAGTGATGGTGAGACCTGGGTGTGTGAGGGGCAGGGGAGGGGGCCCACCTTCTCATTTTCATAGCTGGGCAGAGAGAAGGGAGGCGGACGAGGCCCCGTAAGCATCGTATGCCATGGGTTTCATTTCCTTCGAAATAATTCTCTCAAGCTGTACAAACTTTCTGCCTGAAAAAATAAATGACTCCCCCCCGCCCCTTAAAAAAACATTGACGCCATCCACTTGCCTGCGTTCACTGGCTAGGAATGAGGCTTACCCATTACGATGCCCAGAAGCTTCCACCAAAAGCCTGCAAAGGTCTGTTTTTCTCCGGGACTCTCCGTGAGCTCTATTCTTCAGTCACATGTCCCAAGCACGAATCACAGGGAAAAGGAGCCTTATCATGCACACGGGGTGCATGATAACGGATTTGCGTGAAAGCAGGTGTTTGTCCTCATGAGTCCTCCTGAAGTCACGCCACATTTCGGACTCGAAAAGGTGACTGGGCGTCAACATTTTCAACAGGCCAGGCGGTGATCGGTGACCAATGAGCCCTCGAGTGAGGGTTAAATTATGGGGCGATGGAAGACACGAATGAGATAAGGAACACCTGTTGATGGCATCCGTTTATTCGTCCATTATTAATCAAGCATGTACCTCCCGGTAGGCCCAGGGCGGGCGCAGGGTCATTACAGTCCCCTGGAAAATTGCAACGACGCGATTGGTTCGTGTCGTCATAGTGACAGCTCTGCGCTCATAACCATCACCACCACCAACAACAAAAAATCCCTGTGAAAAGAGGCCTTCCTCTTAGGCGAATGTTAGTTATGTTTTGTCCTCTCGCGGGCTCCCGAGGAAGGCGGTGGCATTCTCACCTTTATGGATCGCTGCTTGATCGCCATTCTGTAGGGAAGAAAAATGGAATTCCAAGAAGCGCTTTTTTTGTTTGTTTGTTATGGAATTGGTGTCGGTGTATATTTGGCATCACTTCTGAATTGCTTGTGGGTGTTACAATGTTCAGGGAAGAACAGGGGTCTGAGCCTTACAAAGCCGAAGTGAAGGAAGCTTTAACTTAGCCATTCATTTATTTATGAAATCATTTCTTTATTCAATATAATGCATGGTGTGGCTTTGATTACCACGCAATCAATGGGCTCATTATTTATTAGTCTAGTTTTCTTTACTTTCTTCTTTTCTCCCTCTTTCCTTCTCTCCCTCCTTCTCTCCCTCCTTCCCTTTCTCTTTCCCTTCCTTCCTTCTTTTCTTCTTTTCCTTCCTTCCTTCCTTCCTTCCTTCCTTCCTTCCTTCCTTCCTTCCTTCCTCCTTTTCTTCCTTCCTTCCTTCCTTCCTTCCTTCCTCCTGCCCTCCTCCTTCCTTCTCTCCATCCATCCCTTCCTCATCTCTCCCTCTTCCTCCCTCCTATCCTTCCCAATCCCAGTGTTCTTAGCCCCAGGGCTTGACTTTCAACAACTCCATCAGACAGCTGAAACCCCCCTTAGACACACCAGTGTGTGGACCCTCACAGCTTGGGTTTCTCAGAAGTAGATCCCGAGGCAAGGATTCCAACGTAAAGGTTTATTTGGAAGGGAGTCCTAGGAAACACCAGTAGGAAGGTGGGAAAGCACAACCAGGAGAGAGGTCAGTGGAAGGTGTATAATCACCTTGGCCACCCCCGTGGGCAGCTGGGCTGCCACCCCACCTCACACACCTCAGAGTTATCCTAAGTGGGGCGTGAGGATGTTGGGATCTTATTCACAACTCCTTCTTACCATCACTGGTAGATGGCTGCTTCCAGAAGCATCAATCCACTGGTTGTTCTGTCATTTAATTGTTTCATACTTGCCACGGAGTAGAGGGACTCGGGCTACTAGTGACAACTGTCTTTTGTTTTTATCTCTCTTGCTTTCTTGGGGGGAGACACTGGCGCCAGAGGTAGAGAGAGGCTGAGTGAGGGAGCGTGTAAGCCCCACTTTGTGCTGTACCCATGAACCCCCCAAAAAACACACCAGCCCTGTAGTGAGTGTGTCAGCCTCCCCCCTCATACAATGAAACTTTTTTTTTGCCCCCTTGTAAATCTGAATTCTCTTGCCTGCCTTCCCAACCCCAAGTCTGTCAGGTATGTCTGTACCTACCGGAACCCAGCATTTAATAATAATTATGACTTTCATTCTCTGAGGGCCTACAGTGGCTCAGGCACCTAAACGCTTCCCATAGGCTAATTCAGTTGGTTATCATAAAATGTTGTGGCACAAGAGCTATCACTTACATCTGAGCCACGAGAAAATGAACACGGAGAGAAGCCACGTGTCCACGTCTGACGCGGTGTCAGCGGCGAAGCCAGGCCAGGCGACTTTTTCTTTCGTTTAAATTTCTTGTTGCTTTTTTTTTATGATTATTATCACATTCAGGTATACATAAGAGAAGGAATTCTAGCATCTCGAAACCCCCAGTACTGATTACCCAGCTTCAACAATCACTGCGTTTGCCAGACTTTTTTTTTTTTTTTTAAATCTATTTCTTCCTCTTTCCTCTTTGGGGTATTTTAAAGAGACATCCAAGAATCATTTTACCCCCCAACAATTCTGTACATAACTCTAACCACGGTACTGTTAGCACCCTCACGAAATTAACGAGAATTCCTTCGTGTCAGTTTGTAAATTAAAGTAGGATTTCCATTCAGTAAAACTTGTCCTATTCGGTGGATAAGTTGGGACCACAGCACATACTCATGTAGCTGCCGCTACAACGAAGATTCAGGACATTTCTGTTGCCCCTCAAAATTCCCCCGTGTCCCTTTGTAGCCAGCCTCTTCCCTCTCGTTCTGCTGCTGGCCATCAGTCATCTAGTTCTGTCCTAATGGTTCTGTCTTTTCCAGGATTTCAAAGAGCGGAGGTCCTAAGCAGGTAGGCTTGTGGATGTGGTCCCTTTCACTTCAGCATTTTGGTTTTGCCATTCGTCCACTCTGTCGAGTAGACCAATAGTTTGCTCCTTTTCATTTCCAGGTAGCTTTCCATGGTGTGAACGTATGACAGGTCATTCATCCATCTATCTGTTGAGGGACATCTGGTTAGTTTTATTTCGGCAATTACGAATAAAGCCACAGTGAAGATTCACATCCAGGGTTTTGAGTGACTTGATAGTTTTCATGTGTCTTGGATAAATAAATACCCAGGAGCGGAATCGCTGGTTGGCATGGCGGGTATAATGTTTAACTTTATAAGAGACTGCCAAGCTGTTTACCAAAGTGGCTGAGCCAGCCATGTGTGAGAGTTCCAGTTGCTCTGCCTGTCCCCAGTTAATATCCAAACTGTTCAATGTTTTCTTAAATACCTTTTTGTAAGTTTACTTATTGAAGTCAGTACCTACAACATGACGATACACGGTATGTAGTTGATATCTCAAGTCTCTCAATTGGTAATAGTTTTCCCACTTCTTCTCTTTTTAAATATTACACATTTATTTTTAAAGCCATCTTTTTGACATATGATGGACATGTCAAGAGTTATCCACATCTAATCTATACAACTCAATGAGTCTGGGGATAAGTATACACCCATGAAACCATCATCACCATCAAGGCCAGCGACATACTTATCACCTCCCGAAGTCTTCTCCTGCCTCCTTCATCATCATCATCATCATCATCATCATCATCAACATCATCATCATCATCATTATGTGTACTAAGAATGTTTAAATTGAGATCTACCCTCTCAGCAAATTAAATATACAATATAGTTATTGTTAGGTCTCCAGAGCTTATTCATCTCGAGTCTTTGTACGCTTTGACATTCACCTTCCCATTATCCTCCTTCCCGCAAGCCCGCACCCCCAACCACCATTCTGCTTCTATGAGTTCGTCTGGTTTAGATTCCATATCTAAGTGAGATCAAACCATATTTGTTGGCTTATTTCACTTAGCATAGTATCTTCCATGTCCATTCTTGTTGCTGCAAGTTGTGGGATTGCCTTTTTTTTTTAAGGCTGGATAATACTCCATTGTATGTATTTTATCCATTTATCTGTCGGTGGACATTTAGGCTCTCTCTTTCTTGGCTATTGTGAAAAATGCTGCAATGAACATGGGAATCCAAGTATCTCTTTGAGTTTCTGATTTCGATTCCTTTGGATATATGCCCAGAAGTTAGATTGTTGACTCATGTAATGGTTCTGTTTTAAATATTTTGGAAACTTTCATACTGTTTTCCATAATGGCTACACAAATCTACATTCCCACCAACAGTGTAAAAAGTGCTTAGGAATAAAATTAACCGAGGGGATGAAAAGACTTGTACATTGAAAATGACAACTTATCGATGGAAAAAATTAAAGAAGACACATATAAATGGAAAGATAGCTCATGTTCATGGATCAGAAGACCTCATATTGTTAAAACGTCCATACTACCCAAAGTGAGCTACAGATTCAATACCATCAAAATCCCACTGGCATTTTCCATAGGAACAGAAGAAGCAAACCTAAAATTCATATGGAACCACAATGGATCAGAATAGCCGAAGCGATCTTGAGAAAGAACCAAGATGAAGGCATCACACTTCCTGATTTAAAAATACACTACAAGCCATAGTGATTAAAACAGTATGGCAGTGGTGTAAAGACAGACCTATAAAATGAAGGGAAAGAATATAGAGAATTAAAGCAATGCATATGTGGTTAACTGATCTTTAACAAGGTGCCGAGAATATACAACGGGGAAGTGACAGTCTCTTCAGTAAATGGTGCAGGAAAAACTGGATATCCAACTGCAAAAGAATACAATTAAAACCCTATCTTAACCATACATAATGCCAGGTGGGAGAATGAATGAAAAGGGTGAAGGGATTAAGAGGTACAAATTGACAGTTATAAAAATAGTCACAAGGATGTAAAATACAGGATAGGGAATGTAGTCAATAATATTGTAATAACTGGTGTCAGGTGGGTACTAGACTTATCGGGGTGAGAACTTCATAAGGTATATAAATGTCTGATCACCATGTTGTTCACCTGAAGCTAATACAATATTGTATGTCAACTATAATTGAAAAGATAAAATAAAATAAAAAAGGATAGAAACTTAGTACAACAACTTCCACGACAAAAGATAGTCTTTCTTTAGGGAAAAAATCTACATAAAGACAAAAACATACAAAACATTAAGCTTGTGGGGCTAATTAAAAAATAAATTGCAATTTTTGACATTTTGGATTCTATTTCCCACTTTCCCTCCTCCCATACTGGCTTATTGGTTATATTGTTCATTTTATATTGTCATGGTTTTAATTCTAATATTCTATTTTGTAAGCACGGTTTTCATGTTGTCTGATCTTAGGTTTGTATTTGGATGGGTACAGCCCTCACCATTAGTTCTTGTCTGCACACTCAGATTCTTGCTTTTGATTGATATCTGAGTGTCTGGATTTAGTCATACATTTTTCATGGTATATGTTTATTAATTTCATTATTAGAAGTTTTTCCTGCCGATTCACCCTTACTAAATAATGCCGCAATAAACCATTATATGCATTTGTGTGGTGGTGTTGTGTATTTTGGGGGGTGGATGTGTCTGAAGATGTTTATATAATGGATCTTAAAAGTTGCTAGGTCAAAGAAATGAATGCTTAGTGTTTTTATAGATTCTGCCAAATCTCACACTAAATATTTATGGCACTTTATATCTTCTTGAGCACTGATGAGGGCCTGTCTCTCGATACCCTCACCATCACTGGTGATCATCAGTCATTTAAATATGCCATTCGGAGGGGTGGTCTAGATCCTAGTTAAGAGTGTGGTGTCTGGAGACAGATTCCTGGGTTCAAATCCCAGCTCTGGCATTTAGTAGGTATGTCACCTCAGCCTCAGTTTTCTCATCAGTAAAGTGGGGATCATAAGAGAACCCAAATCATACAGTTGTTATCCAAATTAAATAAGTCCTTCCCCCACCCCCACCCCCAGCGTAGAATACTTAGAACAACGCCTGGCACAGGAATATAAATAATGCAAGTGTTTGCTGCTAATATCATAGAGCCCCAAATATGATCTTATTATTTAAATTTACATTTTATAACCATTCATGAGAGTGAGCGCAACGGGCATCCGCAGAAGTGAAGATGCGACTCTTGCAAAACTCAGAATCTCCAATCTTGAAAAGCAACAGCAACAAAGTCATGACTCTATAAAAATATTCATTGAAGGAAAAACAAACAAACCCAAAACTGGAGATGGCAAAGGACGATGGGTGGCAAAGGACGATGGGTGGCAAAGGACAGTGGAGAGTGTCCTTCTGATAAGGTCCTTGCAATCTGTGAGGTCAACCCAGGGTTGCCTTGCCTCGAGGAACCCTCCTAAGAATGGGGAAGAATGAAGTGATGGGGGAACCATGCCGTGTTGCTCGGAGACAGAGTAGTACGCTCACGGCCACGAGCAGACGGAACTGTCAAGGATCACAGCAGGGTGTGGGTTGGGTGATTGCGCAGAGGATGATCTCATCTTAGCCAGCAACTGCATGCTCCCGTATAAAAGCAGCTTGCAAAAATAAGACGGTGTGCCACTGCTCCACCATCAGGGGACCGTGGACCTCCTGATCCCAGCATCCTGTCTTCTTTCTCCTCTCCGTCTCCCACCGTTCCCACGTGCTGGACGCGGCCAAGGACGTGGTCTTTCTCCCTCACGCTGCAAAGGAAGTATCTGTCATTGATGGCAAACAAAGTTCCAAGGCAGTTTGTCCATTTCCCCACATGGGGGCTGAGGATGGGGTGGGGGTGGCGGCTGGCCAGCCCTAGGCCTGACAAGCCCTTCCACTCTGTGGGTGGTCCCCCCTCCCCACCTGAAGAATCCGTTGTTTCTGGGTCATAATTCTGCAGGTGTGAAGAGAGGGAGGAGAGGCAGGAGAATAAACCTGTGCGTCTCCACTCGGTTTAGTCCCTGAACGGCGGTGCAGTTCTGTGGGTCCGCCCGCAAGCCCCTGTGGGTTGAGAAAACTCTGAAACACGCCCTATAAAAGTGAACTCATAAGAATTACAAGTCTCTCCACCAGTCCACAGAGTTTTCTTATCTGACTCTACAGAGCCAGGTGGGTGGCTGGGAGCAGCAGACTCTCCCTTCCCGGAAGTTCTTTTTCAGATGCTATCCTTTCTTTTTCTTTCTTTCTTTCTTTCTTTCTTTCTTTCTTTCTTTCTTTCTTTCTTTCTTTCTTTCTTTCTTTCTTTCTTTCTTTCTTTCTTTCTTTCTTTCTTTCTTTCTTTCTTTCCTTCCTTCCTTCCTTCCTTCCTTCCTTCCTTCCTTCCTTCCTTCCTTCCTTCCTTCCTTCCTTCCTTCCTTCCTTTCTCTCTCTCTCTCTCTCTCTTTCCTTTCTTTCTTTCTTTCTTTCTTTCTTTCTTTCTTTCTTTCTTTCTTTCTTTCTTTCTTTCTTTCTTTCTTTCTTTCTTTCTTTCTCTCTCTCTCTCTCTCTCTCTCTTTCTTTCTTTCTTTCTTTTTCTTTCTCTCTCTCTCTTTCCTTCCTTCCTTCCTTTTTCTTTTTCTTTTTTTCTCTCTCTTTCCTTCCTTCCTTCCTTCCTTTTTCTTTTTCTTTTTCTTTCTCTCTCTTTCCTTCCTTCCTTCCTTCCTTCCTTTTTCTTTTTCTTTTTCTTTCTCTCTCTTTTCTTCCTTCCTTCCTTCCTTCCTTCCTTCCTTCCTTCCTT
>PVKZ01003849.1:0-111121 GCA_004027375.1 Macroglossus sobrinus
TCTCTCTCTCTCTCTCTCTCTCTCTCTCTCTCTCTCTCTCTCGCTACCTACCTACCTATTTACCTACCTACCTATCTACCTATCTACCTATCTACCTATCTACCTATCTACCTATCTACATATCTACCTATCCATCCATCCACTTATTTATTACAAGGAATTGGCCTATGTAATTCAGCTTGTAAAGCAAATCTGAAATCCATAGGACAACATCCCAGAATTGGAAGATCACAGACAAGCTAGAATTTATAGGGAAGGACCGAGTCTACTATACACAGAATGTTTTCTTCTTTTGGGGGAAAAGTCTCAGTCCTGCTTTGAAGGCCTTTCAAATGATTGATAGGCCCACCCAGATTCTTCAGGATAATTTCTCTTACTGAAATTCAGTTGATTAGAGACTTCAATTACATCTGCAAAATACTTTCACAGCAACACCCAGATTAATCTTTGATTGAATAACTGGGAATGTTATCCAGCCAAAACGATACATCAAAAAAGTCATCATATTGGACTTACAATGAGGTCCAGGGTAGAAAAGGAGCCTGAGCAAGTACTCAAAAGGTCTGATATATTTCTTGATCCTTCCTTAGGCTTGATGAAGAGTAAGTTAATTCAGCAAACTAATAATTTCTAATCTAATAATCTACAAATAGAATAATAATTTACCCTAGGTATGAACCATGTGAAAAAGACTGAAGTATGTTGGTGAGACCCTAAGAAACACTGAGTTTAAATTAGAGCAGGGGCCAGGAGTGGATGGGGTGCAACAAGCTTTGGGGGCTGTGGATTGGTGACTCACCTCTCATTTCACAGGGGACATATTCTTCAGGCTTGAACATGCCACTTCATCTTTCTTTTATCTCAGTTTTTTCACCTATAAGTAATTATTTTCAATAATAATATAGCTTAAGTTTTACACATTTCAAAATTCTACATCTCCATGCATATATATGTGCTCACACATGTACACAAACATACACAGTACTCCAGACACATACATATGTGCACTTACACATCAAGAATTCTTGAAGTTCAGACAAAGGTAAAATTTGAAAAGCGGGGCACTAAAGTCAATAATTTTAATACCTGGATGACTTCATGTTCTTTTTGGGTATCATCCAAAACTGGGTCCCCATTCAATTGTGGGTTCAAGTCAGAATGTGCACACTGAGATACAGATCTTACCAAAAAACATTTTCTGGGTCCTGGGAAGCTTTTTTAACCCTTCTCCTGACCCCTTTGAATACTCCAGTTGCTACCAATGCCTAGAATTTTATTATTCATTCCATATTAGAAATAAGTTTAGATTATCAAATATACTCAAGAAAAGTAAGAAGGTAAACAAAATGTTCACACCAAGAGGTCAATGGCAGATTCGTTCAGTTCGTTTTCAGATTTTGATGAAATATGGGAAAGCCCTTGTGGCAGCCTCACTACTTGGAGACATGAGGACTGAAAGACAGCAGAAGGTTGAGTCAGGGTAGTGGCACCTGGCAGCTGGCCCAGCCAGTCCACAATGCAGACATTTCAAGTCCTGCTGACTCGTGTTTGTTTGTTTGTTTGTTTGTTTTTCTGATTCTTCTTCAGAAAATAATTATAGAAATATGCTTGGCCACTCAAGCCCATGTTATTACCATAAATTTGCATCAGGTTTTTTTGAATTTGAAAAGGAAAATTGATTGTGAACTCAGCTCTTCCTTTTCAGCCTGTAGCTCCCAGAAATAAGTATAAATAGGTTCTGGGATGAGACTTTTTGGCAAAGCCATCCCAGGATTTCCTCAAGGGTCAGGAGGAAGGTGGAAGTTGTACAAAGTTGTCTATCCTTAGAGCAAAACAAGCACCCAGGCCAGGCCCCCAGCCCTCACAGAGGCAGATTCTACACTGGCAACATGGCGATAATGGAGAGGGTCTGCTCTTTCTGAGTGGTGTATGAGATGGCACCTTTCGGAAAATCAGGGGGAAATATTTTTTGAAAATAAAATTTGAAAATGTCAAAAATTTTTTTAAAAATTAAAATGCTGAAGCATTTAGAAAGGGTGTTTTAGTTTTCTATTAAAATCAGAAGTTCAGGAGAAAAACTGGTGAAGAGCCACTATAATTTCTAAAGTCTTCAGTAGATTAGCAGACTCGGGCTTTTATTAGAGGGCTTTGACGCAATAATTGTTTCACTTCTTGGAGGCCATTCATGTTGCACCTACACAAAGGCTTAGTTAAATCACATTTCAAATTTATTCAAACCACCGTTTATCAGGAGCCTAACCTGAGAGATGTCAAGTCTAGTGCTGACTTCTGAGTCCAGTGCCCTGACCCCAAAAGTGGCCAAAAGGAATCCTTGCCTCAGAAAGCAGCCTTCCCCGGTCTCTCTAACGGTTACCCCAGCAGAGGGCAAGGAAGCCTCTGCCCACTTAGAGAGGCTGCTCTCCTCCTTCCCAAAGCCCCAGCATTTGTGAGTGGAAGTCCACTGAGGGGGTGGTCAAGGGATTCCTACTACTCACTCCCTTTTGACCAACAGAAAGGGGCCTTCTCACCTCCAGTGGTTCTGGTGCCCCTAGTCCCCAAAGTTCTTATTTATGTTTGTAAAATTGTTAGTACTTGGGTGTCTTCAGTTTGTGGTCCCATAAGAAGTTGCAAAGGTCGACCCACTTGTTTATCCTTGGGTGTCTGGATGGGCTTTCCTTCTGGCCTTACTGGGTCCAGTGTTAAGAGAGAGGACCCAGCAGACCCTCCTGAGGAAGCTGCATTGATCCTTTCTTTCCCAGGTGGCCCTGACACCTAGAAGTGCCCGTCTACTGTGGCTGAATACCTCCAGGATGCAAGGGTAACATATGAATTTTGGATGTTAAAAGTTGTGCTAATGGGCTTATCTTCTTGCTGGGTACCTAAAACTAGAATCATGGATTTACAGAAAGTCAAAAATGGAAGAATCTGAGAGATCACCTAGTCCAGTTCTTTCCTGTAACAATGAGGAGATGGAGAGGTCAAGTGAAATGTCTCAAGCTGCCCAGTCAGTAGGGAGAAGAGTAAGGACAAGAACCTAAGTTTCATCTCTCCAGTTTCAGAGTTTTCAGTCGTTATCCAGCCAACACTAAATTATATGTTTTCACTTCCCATTGTGGTCAACATTCTAAAGACAGATTTGTTTCCATTTCTTATTCTCCCCCAAACCTGTAATATATACATGTTGTAGGCCATTGCAGATATCTGCTTCCTGTCCAGGGTACCAGCTACATAATTCCCTGTACTTGCTGCTGTGAGTCTCATGCTGAGCCCTCACATTCCTTTTTTGGTGAATTCATTGACCCTGCTGCTTGAATGCAGGGCTAAGTCAGGTGGCCAGGAACCATAATGATGACTGCAGGATCAATAGTCCAGTGAAGCATGTGGTGGAGCGCCTAGCTCCACTAGCCTCATGGCATGAAAGCAAGAGGCCATCTCTTCTCTGTGCTTGAGAGGATCACATCTACCATTACCATCTTCTCTATGTTACTGTGCCAGAGATTTGACCAGATGATATTAACAACACATCAAACTCCTCAATGATAGATTCAGCCTATGTAGTATTCATATTGGTCAATTTGTCTTAAGCCACTTATGGTAGCAATTGACTTATACCTCACAGAGACTGAAAAATCCAATAATCTAAGATACTTATTTCTTTATGTAGGTAATCCAAACAATAATGGTACTATTGCTTGAGATTATTGTAATTTGTTTCCTTCAAAGAAACTTAGGTGCTTTTAAATTAACCCATTCATCTTCAGACACCTCCGAGGGGACTACTGTCTACAGAATCTTTTCCTGCAGGAAGAAGTGAAGCAGAGCAATATTGTCTGAAATCACAGGAGGGCAATTATAGGTCTGTTATGAGCATCCAGAACTTCGTTTACCAGGCTGATATACACTTCTCTGGTAATGCTGACTTTCAGACGGCTCCATCTTCAATGGGATTGGCAAATATATGGCCCTGGGTGCTGCCAGGTCCTTGCTAATTGATTATAGCATTCTTTCCCATTGAGCTAGTTTGTTACCTCAGAATCCTCCCCAGTGGTGCTCTACAACCTGTCATTTCAATCAGTGTTAACAAACAGGATCCTTTTTGTCATTTATGATCTAAAGGTTGAGCTAAAATGCTAAGCAGACCTTATTTGTTGCTTGAAATATTTGTATCAAAATCCCAATGTGGCTGTTGAAAGGTGACAACATTCTGATCTGCTATAAGGTTAGCTGTCATTTGACTTTATGCTAGAAATTGACATGGAAAATAGGATAATATAGGACAGGTCAGCAAAGAAACTAGGGGCCACTAATGAGCAGTTTTCTGTAGCTACTACAGATGGTCCCTGACTCATAATGGTTAAACTTGTGATTATTTTTTACTTTACAGTGGTACAAAAGCAATATACATTCAGTAGAAATCATACTTAGAATTTTGAATTTTGATTTTTTTTCCCCAGGCTATTAGTATGTGGTACGATATTCTCTCGTGATGCTGGACAGCAGCAGCAAGCTGCAGCACCCAGTCAGCTGTGCGATTATGAGGGTGAACAACTGATACTGTACAGTGTACCATGTGGCAGCATTTTCAGGATACTGTATTTTGGATCTACCTGTCAATTAAGTGTCCAACTGCATTTCCTGCTTCTGGCAAGAAGACGAGGGAGACAATTACAGATGCTCCTCAACATACAGTGGGGTTATGTCCTGGTAATGTAAATGTTTAGAGCATGTTTAAGGTAGCCTGGGCTAAGCTATAATTTCCATTAGATTCAATGCATTTTTTGATTTATGATATTCTTAACTTAAGTTGAGTTTCTAAGGATATAAGCCCATTGTAGGATGAGAAGTATCTGTCCAAAAAGAGTGAGCCAGGATTAAGATGAGACATTTTTTTATTGCTGTTACCAAACGGTTTTGGTTGTACGTGAAGGTCAGGTCTGCTTTCAATGCTGGGCTCAAGTTGTACAAACATCAATAAAAGCAAAGGCTTCTCTTTTTTATTATGCAGCCAATCTGGAGACCTCAGAGGAAGGATTGAGTGGAAAATCCAGGGAAAGTAACTACACCTCTCTGCACCCCAGGGAGGGAAAGAGTGATTTTTTCTAATTTTAAGAAGAGAAAAGCAATTGAGATTTGCTCAACTCAAGGATATAATTAGCTGACAATGTGGTATTTTTTTTTTTTTTCGAGAGAAGCAAGTTTTCCTTCAACAGATTTTGTGTTCATGAATTGGAAGATGGTAGAAGAAAGTCAGGATCATTTGAAAGGGACTAATTATAACAGTTTCACCTTTGAATCGACACTAAGTGGGTGGCAGAGGTGGAAACAACCTTATAACTTCAATATTTTCAGGTTTATAAAATGGAGAAGGCGGAACAGACGTATTTTTAGCATTTAGTATGTTGACAGCCACTGATTTAAAAATAACTACAGATTGCAAAGTTCACTTGTCTCATGATGTATAAGATAAGAAGTTTTCAAGTTATTTAAGCAGCCTTTGGGTTTTCCTTATGGCCATTCTACGGAGAGCTGTCAAGGAAACTAGGTTTCTCACTCTTGTTTTGGGGCACTAATCTCTGCAACATTCTGTGAATCTCCTTCCATGCCAGGCCATTGATTTTCCCATATTGTCCACTGGTTCCCAGGGAGGTGGCCCTCCAGACACCAGCCCTCATCACACAGCTCCTTTGTGGTCCCACCTCTTTCCCTCTCCAGCAGTTCCATTGATTAACTCGCTGACACCTGTTTCATTTTCTTGAGTTCTTGGTTTCCTGTGTCACTTGATGGATTCCTATGTTACACTTCCCTGGCTATATGGTGACATGTTAACACAGGGCTTTTGAAGACACATGGGTAGAAAATTTCTGTCCTGTAAGGTTTTGATGAGGGGCTACTTTCGGGACTTCTCTAGTGTTGATGACTGCCTTCATCCTGTACTAGCACTGGGCTAGTCCTGCCTGCTTCTTTCAGTCCAGAATACAACTCCCACATCCAAGGCACAAAGACACATAATTACCACTGTCTTGTGTACACTTATGGAATAGGGAAGGCCAGAAACAATCACCTGCTGGCTCTTCCACCCTGCAATTTCATTCTGTAAATGTTTAGATGTGGTTTTACTTGAAATAGGAACCCACTGAGCATTTTATGCACAGTTAGACTTCATGACCTCTTTTTGGTGATATTTTATTATATCTCCAGCTCTTCTCCTTCCAGAAAATGAAGCCTAAGTTATTTTTTTCACCTGTGAGATCTCTAAACAATACTGGATGCTCAATATTCTAGTAAGAAACAAGAGGATTCATTTTATGATTAAGTTAGAAAGAACAAAATTCCAACTGAGTAAGTCACTTGATTGAAAACTCTGGATTATCACTAATATTAAATGTTACTATAAGTGAATAATGGGATATTGAATTTAATGGATCCAGTCAATCAACAAGCACTTATTGAGCATCTACTATGCACAAGACACTGTGATAAGCAAGGCCAGGCATTTAACTCTACTTTATGCTAGAATCTGATTCGATTGGGCTTAGGCGGAACCTGGGCACCGGTAATTTCTAAAAGTTTTTAGGTTATTCTAGGGTGCATAAGTGTCTAGAACCACTGGATTAAATGATTAAGTGGTAGAAGCCAGTTTACTGCAGTACACTGTGGCTGGACTGTGGTTGTGAGCTTGGTTATAAGTATTCACTCCACCAATCACATTTAGAGAGACGACATAGGTATAACATCATAAAATCTATTAACACTAATGGATGAGGGTGTACTCATCGAAGTGCTACACGTGGAAGGATTGTTGGGAGCCTAGGAAAGGTGGGATGGTAAAATAAATAACCTAGGGAGTAACTTGGGAACACGCTCTAAAGGTTTAAGAAGGGTAGGGCAGTACTTCTCAAATTGAAATGTACAAACGAATCACCTGATTTTATTAAACTATAGATTCCAATAGAATAGGCCCAGAGGTAATGGAACTTTTGAAAAGCTCCCACTTGCTGCTGCTGGTCTGTGGGCCATCCTTTGAGTAATAGGCTCTAGGAGTCTGCTGTTGTTGTGCTGAAAACAAAAAAAATTTCACCTTGGTCTTATGGATGACTTTTTTTCCAATGAAAACATAAATATTTTTTAATTTTATAGTGTAGGTCAAATAGAAGTTTGAATCTACTTATGGACATTGCCTTTAAAATGTAATTTAGCTGGAGGTGGGTGGTGGTGGTGAGTCCACACACACTACTTGGACTTTAGAGAATTAGCTCAAGAGTGAAGTACTGGCTTTGCCCAGTTCTCCCCTTTGGGGGTTGTGTGGTAGCCTCCAAAGTGAGAAGAGCTTGGGTTTGGGGTCATAAAGACTGAGCTCAAACTTGGGGTCATAAGGAATGAGCTCAAATCTGGGGTCATAAGGACTGAGCTCAAATCTGCTGACTCTTCCTGGATATGTAACTTTGTAAAAGTTGAAGAAACCTTCCGAGCTTCAGTTTTTCATATGTAAAATAGATTTTTTTGAGTAAATTAAGCAATATTGTATCTATCTGAAGCAATTGGCACAATGCCTGGTATGGAGAAGGTCCTCATTAAATTGAAGGCCTTCTAATGGTGTACCACCCACTGTGGAGGCCTTATGATGTTATGTCATCCACTGTGAAGGCCTTATAACAGTGTGTCATCCACCATGGAAGCCTTATGACGTACTATCTACTGTGACAGTCAGTGCCAATGCAGAGATGAATAAGACGGACACTGTTTGCGATGTGGAAGGGAAGAAAGACAAGAAAACAAGAAATGACACAGGCATGACGGGTCCATGAGGACCAGCCAACATAGAGGTGCCTTGGTGCTATGATGTCTTGTGTGTGTGCTCATTGCCCAATAGAAAATTATCTCTTGTTTTCCAATCAAATGAGTAAAAAACTCAGTCCTTTCTCCAAAGAAGCTTGATTCTGACTCACTTTTTTTCTCCTTATGAGGTTAAACTCAAAGACCAGATGGATGGATCTATTTTGGTTTCACGGAGAGAAACCATTTAAATAAGAAAGGGTTCAAAACTGGTTTTTCTTTAGGGGAGAAAGGAGAAACTGCAGATCAATTCAGTTATTCTTCCTAGGGGCAAAAAAGAATGAAAGAGAAGACAAGGAAGCACTTTCACAGCTCCAAAAGGAAATAGGGAGAAGAGTTCTAACTTGTCTGAAATTCACTTAGAGGGAATAGCTTCCCTCATTGAGTTGCACTGCACTCCAAGGTGGGCCTGATGCCCAGAGCTTCAAAACTGCACCCCAACTCTGCTGCCACAGTTTATAGGATCAGAGACAAATGCCTTTAGATATCTTTTCTGTCATTGGAAGGAGTTAAATTCTCACTTTGTAAGATACCATCAGAATAGCTGCTATAGAAATTGCCACTTTAAAACAATCAAGGGAAGTATTAGAACTTCACAGTGTTGAGAAACTGGAGAACTCAATACAGGATATTTGCCAGTATATCACACTGTTTCAGAATGTGTGCTGCACAAGTAATGGCTGGACTGAAATGGGACAATTGCCTCTGCAGTACCAGTTGTCCTAAATCAAGGTCCATATGGTGAGTGTTGAAATGCAGACTTTCAGACAGAGCCTGGCTTTCCCAGAAAGCATCAGTGCTGCTTCCTGGTGACACTATGACACCTATGGGAATGATTTGTATGTCTTCTGGAGGAAGGAAGGAAGGGAGAGAGCTGTGTCTGCTCCATTGCCAGTTTCTTCTCCAGTTCATCCTCCACACTTCTGCCAGATATATCTTTCAAGATACCAAGTCTTGTTATATGATATCTTGTCTTAAAGTCCCCACAGGTTTCCCTCTACCCCCTTATCGGCTGTAGGATGCTGTACAAACTTCAAAAGGCTTCATCTCTTACTAGGCTCCTTTAACTGCTTGGAACATCTTCTACTCCTGGAAGAGCCCCCACACTGCTCTGCCTGACATTTGTCACCTTCTCCCCTGAATCTTGCCTAGTTTGTGCTGATGCATTCTAACACCCCAGCTCAGATGTCAGTTCCTCACAAAGCCCTCCTCAGCTCTTTCAGAATCAGAGTTTCTCTTTTATGGTCCCTCATAGCCCTTGCACATGCCTCCTTAGTAGCCCTTTCTACATTATTTTAAAATTATTTTTTGTGTCTCCCACTCCAGACCTTGAGCTGTGTATCTAACATTTAATATATTCCATTGGGTAATTACTGATTAGAGACATAACTAATAAGGGGCTGACATTGTTCTACTTTTCTTGACTTACTTTATAAAGGTTTTATATTATTTGACTGCTTGTGGTAAACCTGGCCTCACAGAGATGTTTTAATGATGCATGCAACTATATGTGATTAATATCCCCTGATTTTGCTATTTGATGGGTAGATTATCAATTGGGAATTGGTGCTCTTTTATTCTAAGGCTTGGGGAGGACTCAGTTTTCATCAGTTCATATTGTACAGACATTCAGAACTAGTCTTAATCTTTGGAAAGTCAGAAAGAACTATGAGAAAAACTCAGGTCTTCTCAAGGAATTTATTTTTTCCTGGGAAATAATATGAGTTAAATATTGAATTATGGGTAAAGAGAAATACTATATGTGCATAATAGATATTAAATAAATACTAGCCCACTGATGCCTATGTGAAAGCGAAGAAGACAGCTGATGAGAGAGGGTTATTTTCACTTCTGCAATGGCTGTAATGGTTAGAGCCTTCTGTTTCATAGAAAGAAAAAATGAGCTTCTCTTGATTTTGAGTCTCATAGAAAAACTTGAGAAAAATGTTAGAACTGCTTTAAAACTTCTTAGAGCCATCCATCATGGAGAAGCCTTTTTCACTTCTTTGAAGGAGACCATTATTAAATTTTTATAGAATCCCTTCTCTGAAGAGCTCAAAGTACTGAGCTGTATGAACCAAGGACATGATTTTATGTATATACTTTTAATTTGTATTTCTCTTGAAAATAAATCAAGGACCAATATTTTATATAATGTAGTATTTAGGACCAGGAGCGAATTTCCTAAAAGAATTTAGTATTAGCTGGGGTTACCCCATGAGGTCAAGATCTGATTGGTGTATAATGAAAAGTTTAGAAAGTAGGTCCTAGGATGAAATGTGGAAAGGGTTGGAATGAGAGAGGCTGGAGAAAGACTAACCCTTTCTTCAGTCATTCAAAGGCCGAAGTAGACCAGCTGGGTAACTTTGGAACTTGGGGTACTATAAAGGCATTCATTTATTTTTGTATTTCACACTTATTAAGTTTTCTTCACATGTTAGGGCCCATACACTAGGTGGCAGGGATTCCAAAGATGAAAGGGATGAAACTGCTGCACTTGTAGTCCAGTGGGGGAGACAGACATCGAAATAAAACATTGGGAGGCTTTGGACGGCCTAAGCTAACTTGAAAACTTGGTGTCTGAAACCAGCTCCTAAAGGTCATTTGCTGTAGAAGGTGCTAGGAAAATGACCCCAGACAGAGAGAGACTTCAGAACTGCTCCTATGGGTAACTTAAGGGAGAGGCCTGGAGAAGCCAGTAAATAGCCTTGACCCCAGTGGTAGATGCTGGGTCACAGTATAGAGACCTCAGGTACTTGTCTGACCTGTTCCCCCATGTCCACCACCACCCCGCCGCCACCGCCCCAGCAACCAGGAGGACCATTTTGAAATGGGGGGGAGCAAGGTCCCAGGACTTTATTGGTCCCAGTTTCATGGGTAGCACTTTTCTTTAGACACAGAGATGCTGAACTGTTCTTGCTCCCCAGGGCAGGGCCTCTGTTGTTTCTTCTTCCTCAGGATAATCAGGCAGAGTTCCTCTTGCCTTTTTGCATGGCTGGGGAGGGGCTAAGTGGTTCTAGAGATGCTTGTGGGTTGGGAAGACTGGAGTGGGTGCTCTGGCCAGCTCTACCCTAGGCTTTTAGGAGATACCCTCTCTCCCCACTTCTTCTCTCCTGGGAAAGCATTTCTTTCAGTTTATCAACAGAGTGATAAAATCTAGAATGTTGAGACTAGGATAAGGGAAAGAGGCCTAATGGCTGTTAGACCTGCTCATACCTTCGGCCTATAATGCTCAAACTATATGCTGCTTAGCCTTGTTTACCAGGAGACTATGTTGAGCTTTGGGGCAAAAGCCACAGGAGAAAGCCACTTGATGATTCAGGGATACTGAGTTCCAAACAGAGACTGAGCCACTGTAACTAACAAGTCTGAATAGAATGGTGAGAAACAGGGTAGAAAAATAATGTCCTCCACCGAATGTGATGCAAACAACGTAGGGATGGTCTTCATAGCTGCTCCTCTTGTTGTGGCCAATATTGAATAGACCAAACCAAGTAAGCTCTCAAAGGCTGTTTAATAGCTGGCAGCTGTCCTTGCTAGGAGCAGCCCGGAACAAGAATCATGTCCAGCTTATCTTCAATTGATTGTTTCTCATGTCAGGCAAGCAAGCAGGGTGACACAAGCTAAAATTGGCAGTTAGTGTACAAGCTCATTGTTACATTGTTAACAATTTCATGATTAACGGGAGGCAGTTAGGGATTCCAGGAACTAGGCCTTTTTGCTCTAGTTAAACATTACTAAGGTATAGACCTCTTTTGTCTGATTTTCAGGCTTTTTTGATTAACTTTTCTTTATTACATTTCAGCAGGCGGTCACACTCTAAAAGAACCTTAGATCAATAAAACAGTGGTCAAAAAGGACTGACTCCTTTTGAAATAAATAGCTCATAGTTGTATCTTGAGTCAGATTATAACAACCCCATATGAGGGGTCTTAGGGCTACTACGAGCCCTGTGCTCTCAGACCCAGGTGTGTATCTTTTCTATCCACAGCACACAACTGACTCCCATCACCAAGACTTGCACAGGCCATGTCCTTCTGGGCACCTTCAGAGTGAGGTCCTTTAACCCCAGGTTTTGCACACTCTGCAGCCGTTCCCTTTAGTTCAGTGCCATCTGCAAGCATCAATGCAGTGGGATCTTCTTATGAGTGAATATCATGTTCTCTTATTTCAGGTGCATTTGTCTGGTTCAGTGGATCTGAAGCCTGGCTTCACATTAGAAACACCAGGTGTCTTTAAACAAGTACTGATGGCCGAATCTAATTGCATCAGCATCTCTGGGGGTT
This sequence comes from Macroglossus sobrinus, assembly GCA_004027375.1. Classification (NCBI taxonomy): domain Eukaryota; kingdom Metazoa; phylum Chordata; class Mammalia; order Chiroptera; family Pteropodidae; genus Macroglossus; species Macroglossus sobrinus. The sequence goes on from PVKZ01003849.1 coordinate 12,120, forward strand.
GGGGCTTAGTGTTTCTGATGTACTGTGAGGGCCAAGAACTATAGATCTTAATCCTCCCTCCTACTTCATTTGATTATAAACTCCTGGAGGTGGAGTCACTGGTGGAGTCACTACTTCCTTGAGTCTTCCTGTCAGTGTCGGTGAATGCTCAGTACTCAGGACTTGGTACCATGACTTCTCAAAAGGCTCATTGGCCTGGGAAGCCCTGCTCGGGCCTTTCCATCTCTCAGGCTAACATCCAAGAGTTGGCATGGAAAGAAGTGGGTGCACTTCTCACCTCTGCCAGGAATGAGACAGCATAGCTATCTTCAGAAGCACAGAGCTGCTGCAGGCCAGTTGAAGGAGAATTCATAAAAAAAGGACAAACTTGTGAAGAGGTGTCTAGGTGCACAGACCCAGCTGGCAAGAGTTTTGAGTCAAAGTAAGAAATCTGAGCTGGATCTGAAGATGCAAAAAGCCCATGGCTAGTCTCTATTGACTAAGTTTGAGAGCAAATAATGAATATGTTTCACTGAAGTAGAAAGCAAGTCCATTAAAGCTCAGTCGGATTAGCTAGGCTGTCAGCTGCTTCGGGAACTCAGCCAGACCCTGGAAATTCAGCCAGGGATACAGAGTCAGCTGTGTACTGTGGTTTCAGAGCAGCCATTTATATTTACTTTTACTGTGAATGAGATTTGTGCTTTCAAGGAAAAAAGCATTCTTAATCATGTGTGGAACCCTGGACAAGACATAACCAGAATATGTAGATTTAAACTTGACTTTGGTTGAGGGTGAGTGACTTGCCTCTCAGAGACTCAGTTTTCCATCTATAAATTAGGATGTGATATATGTTCTACAGAGGAGTGATGTGGGAATGACAAAATGCCTTCTCTAAAAGGTGGCAGCACACACTAGATGTCACAGCCACCAGTTATTGTCTTGTAACCAGCACATTGTCCTCACTGGTGTTCCCTCACTTCTTGCTCAGATGTCGGTGTTCCAGTCAGGGCTCTAGTAGCATAAACCATAGACCATGGCTGTCTGAAAACTCTTTCCCTCATGGGTTCTTACTCGTTCAGCTCTCCCTGCTCTTCCTCCAAGGCCCCCCTCCTCCTTTTCCCCTCTTCCCTTTCTTCTCCCCATCCTCCTGCCTTGGATCACTGAACAAAAATCTAGGGAATAAAATCAGAGATTCTTTACATTTTCTTAAGCAACCCAATTCTCACTGGAGGGGAGAGTATAAAAGATACTTTCTTCTTTGCTTGACTGTTTTAGAGCTTAACCAATTATTGTTGCTGGACTGCCCGGAATCAGTAAGGACAGGCATCACTGAAATAAATTATTGGTAAAAGTGGGACCACACTTTAGAAACACAAAATGTCCCAAGACAGGCCTTACGGGAAGAATGAGAGTCAGATGCATCCTAGCTTCAGTCTGCCACCAACAGTGGGGAGGCTGTATTTGTATGACACAAGATAAGAAGATGGTTGAGGCTTTGGGGTTGAATTTAAAATCCAAAATGTGAATAAGTGTCTAGAACAAGGTTTCCTGTAGTAATTGCTGGTTACGGTTATTGCCAGCCCCAAGGAAACAAACAATGTCATGAGTCCGCCTCTGACAGAGGCATCCACAGAGGAGACTGAAAGTCACAGTTCCCTCTGGGCCAACCCAAGTGTTTTCAGCTGGAACCCAGTGGCTCTCACTTCTTTGCATACTTGAGTCACATGAGCCAGCTTTAAAAATACAGATGCTCAGGCCCCATTCTAGACCAGTTAAATCAGAATCTAAGCGTGGAAACCAACTTGGTATGTTGCCATAGCTTTTCAGGTGATTCCAATGTGTAGCCAGTGTAAGAACCATTAGTTCTCCTAACCATTTTAAGTTGTGGCTGGGAGAACTAATCTTTCCAGACTTCTGTGAAAGAAAGGAGTATATCTGGAGCTATAAGTCTTGATTCTTAGGAGCTCATGTATAATAGCTGCTGCTGGTTAAGTGAATGTCATGTTGGTGTCCATAGCACAAAGACTAGAGATAGGATTAGCAAAAGCTTTTTCATACTGACTGACTTGACCTTTCTCTCAGTTTTGATAAGAGGATAGAAGGCAAAGGAACTACATTTATGCATCAGACCTTGTTCTGGGAACTCAACATAAAATAATCTCTTTTAATCTTCAGAAAAGGCTATTTTTGTCCCTCATTTTCAGATATAAAAGCTGAAGCTCAGAGATATTAAGCTTGCTCAAGTGCCAGATAGAGGATATAGTTAGGATTTTAACCTAGGCCTGTCTGACTCCAAAAGCCTAGTCTCAGAAAACACAGGTCATGCTTTGGCAAAGTTTAACATCAAAAACATCTGAAAGCCACTGGGGAAAATTTAAGAGGCTTAACAAGTGGGCCAACAGCTGGGAAGTGTGATAGAATCAGCTGCATAATTAGCGCTTGGCCTTCTCAGGCCTCTCCTGTGGTCCCAGAATTGGGAGTCAGCAACAGGGAATCCTGGGGCTCCCTGTCTCTTGGCGGCACTGAAGGCCCTTGTCTGATGGACCTTAGGCATGGTCGGAAGAGAAAAACAAGACCAGAGAAATGAATTAAGGAGTGAAGACTAGAAGGGACCTCTCCATTGATCACCATGAATCTGTTCACCTTGGTATTTAAAGAAACAGTCCTCCCTCAAAGTCTAGCATTTCTTGTTTTTATTAATATTCATGAAATGAAAACACAACTATTAGAGGACTTTAGCTAGATGGGTGTCTCTGGAAGGCTTGAGTTCTGAAATGGGAGATAATTTCAGGTGAGTGTGCTCTCTCTGCTCTGCTACCCGTGGTGTGGAGGTGAGGAAGTCAGTGGTGAAACACCCATAACTTAATTATGGTGAGAGTGGCTCCTAAAATTTGAGTATACATCTGACCCTGCTTGAAATCCTCCATGATATTTTGAAAATATCCATCCAGACTGTTGGTGGTCTCATAAGAATATACCCTGGGAGCAAAAACAAGTGAGCTTGTTTATAAACACACGTGTCTTATTCATAGAACCTCAGATGGCTTTCAATCTACATTCTGTACTGCTAGTGTTTTAGACCTCAAATTATTATTTTATACACTTGAAACAATGAAATGAAACAGGAGGTCCTGAATTTTGGGGCTTTTTGTTTTTTAGTTCATATATTTTCTAACAGTAAATTATTTTTAGAAAATCCTCTCTGGGCTTGATCTGTATCTAACCATCTGGAAAATATGAGAACATGCAGTGCCTGAACATACATGTCTCTGTATGTTACAACTTCAGCACTTTGACACATATTACTAGGCAAGATATAACAGGGAGGGCAAATAATTACATTACTGTACTACAGAGCAAGTTTATGTTTCTGGCTAAGTTTTGAGTTGTGATTTATGGTGATATCAATAAGGAATCTCATAGACATATTGGAAATTTTTAAAGATGAAAATATTCCAGGTCAGGATGCAATTTATTTAAAAATGAAGACTCTTGCTTTTGAATCAGGGAATTAGAGGAGAGAGCACAGGTGGCTGCTGGTCTCCTTGCTCCTTTCAAAACCAAATGACAGCGGGAGACAGAGTTCCCACAGGGAAATAGAAAGGGCACTGTGCTAAGGGTCAGGACAGGCCCTGACAGGCTGACAGGCCCCAATCTGTTGTCAGGGGGCTGGAAGTGCCTTCGCCTCCCCTCGCCTATTTGCTCATTGGTTAACGGGAAGTAATGATGGCCACCCTATCTCACAGTAGTGTGAGAATCCAGTGAGAAGTGTACATCATTTGGAAAGGTTGAAGTGCTATAGGAATGTAAGATTATTGAATTCCTCCTTATTTGCAGTGCTTATATTAATTAGTTTCAGGGTGCTGTGGGCTGGAAAAATTGCCCTTAGAATGTGAGGGATCTGGTTGCAACACTAGCTTGAAAAGGTCAGATTGGGTTAGTTTGGCTGACTAGGTAGAACTTTTCTCCTTCCTCCTGGCCCTTTGGGTTGAAGAGGAAGGTCAGAGTGTACTTCACCCCAGGTTGTATAAGTGCCACCACAACAAATCGATTGAGTCCTCCTTTAGGACAACACAGCTCCATAGGAAAAACATGGTCTTCATGAAAATCCATCTATGATATAAAGTATTTACCATTTATAAGGTATTTAGTGGACACAAAAGAATGGAAGTTATGGTTCTTATCCATAAGGATGCTGATATTTTGCTGCAGAGAGGGACAGGTGAGATTAAATTAAGACATCGTGTTAGGAAGGCTTCTGATGTGAGTGGGAAGTATTCTTACTCCTTCTCTTAAGGACAGGGGCCTGCAGATAGGCAGGCTCCAGACTTCTGACCTACATCGGTCCCTCTTGACCCAGCAAACAAAACTACCTATTTGTAACGTAAACCCTCTACTTAGAGGGCAGGTCTCATGCTCTTTGGTCGCAGTCCCCTTTACACTATTGAGGATTCTAAAGAGCTTTTATCTATCAATTTTTACCATGTTAGAAATTAAAACAGACATTTAAAAAGATGTTTCTTCAAGAATAACAATAGTAAACCCATTATATATTAACATAGATGACGGATGTTTTATGAAAAATAACTCAGCCAAAACAAAACATTTAGTGAGAAGAGTGGCATTGTTTCTTTCTTATTTTTTCTTTTTTTTTTTCTTTCTTTCTTTTTTTTTTTTTTTTACAAATTCTTGTAAAGTCTGGCTTAAAGGAAGACAACTGTATTTTCACACCTGTTTCTGCTTTTAATTTGCTGTGCTAGATGAAGCATGTAAAGAAAATCTGAACCTCAAAGTATATCTAGCTGGAAAAGAGACAAGTATTTCATTAATCTTTTGGATAATTGTGAATATATATTTTTGATCCTAAACCACATCTCAACAAGAGATAGTTTCTTTAAGTTAACATGCCATATAGAATCTGAGAACACATCAATGAATTTTTGTCCTCTGTACATTAAAATTCTCTGTATAGTAAAATTAAAAATGGGTTTATATTTCATTTTGAATAGATCCTTTTTATTCATACATGATTTTGTAGCATTATGCATTGATTATTTGAAAAACATGGGTCACTAAATTATATGGTTCTTCTAAACATTTGAAACATTTTGTCACATGATATCAAAAAAACCACAATTTTTATATCACCACCCATCTCATGAAAAAAGTCTAAGACTTTTGAAGTTGTCAAGGTCATAGGGTAGACAAAAGTTTTCCAAAATTCTATTTTTGTTTGGGAGCTCAATTTTTATTGCTAACAAATACTGCCAGGTTTTTCTTTAAGTGACAGGCTCACTTGATTTGTTGTTCGGCAAATGTCTACCATCCAGTCTGTCATTCGTTCAAGTAAAGATGGTGTTCCCTGAAGACGGCAGCTGGTTCAGTCTGAAACTCAGTTGTACAAGTGCTTTTTCTTGAGACAGCCTCAAGATAGCAGAAGTACTTTATGTTCATTTTCTATTTGGGCACAAAGTTTATTAAAAAGATATATACTCAGGATTGAGATTTACTAAAATTGCTTTTTTTTTTACTGACTCATCAAGGAGATTTTTAAGTGAACCTGACTTTTTAAAAACTGAGTGCATACAATGACCACTAGTATAGTTTGGTGCCACTGCCTTGGTTTGTGTTAAAATGTCAGCAGTTTTATCACTGTTTCTTTTGCAAATGTCAAAAAACAGGAAGATAAATGTCCTACTATTATCATGAAAACAATTTTAACTTCATGGACTGGCTGACAGGGTCACAGGGACTCCAGAGGGTCTGTGGGCCACACTGGGAACTCCTGACTTTAGAGTGTTTGACCTCCCTTAGGTGATATGCAGAAGTCTTGTAATCATGGTTATATCTCTCAGACCTTTTGATGCTGAGCACATGGAAGGAACCAAGGTACCAGGACACCTAGAAAAGTCAGGATCCTTCAGTGCTTAAGGATGACAGGCCACAAGATGCTAAGTGGTCCCAAAGAGAGGATAGGAATGCTCTCCTAGAAAAAGTGTCTCTCAGATGAAAGTGAAGGTTATGAAGGCCAGATGGTTTCTCTGTCTTTTCAGGCAATGCTCTCTTTTGTCTTTCTTGTGGTGTGATATGATGGTGGTTATGATGGTGTTCTATGTGTGGGAAAGGAATTTTTATCTTTTCTTTCTATCGCTCTTCTTATAAACTTGGTTCAGAATAACCAGTTTTGAACTGTGACTGAGACTTCTCTGAGAACCATGGCATCAAGAAAATCTCTAGTCTTCTCCTTTTCTTCTTTTAAGTTACCAGTAGTCAAGGACCAGGCTATTTCAAGAGGGATCCTGGCACTGGCTGGAGTAATTAACAGTGTGCATCTATCTATTTAAGTTCTAAAAGGCTAGTGCCAGGGTTCAGAGGAGGGAGCATTTCTCTGGAGACTGGAGTGATACCCGGAGGAGGTGATCTGGAGATGCACGTTATGCAGGCAGAATCAGGGGCAGAGTCTAGCTGGGAGTATGGCAGGAGGGAAGGTGGCCCCACTCAGATAACCTACTGACTCCTCAGCAAATGCTTGCCTGGCGATGAATTGTTACCTACCACATTCTCTTCATAGGCCATATGTTAAGGACAGCTGGGTCCTGGTGCTTCTGAGGTCATAGAAAAGGAAGAGAAAGGCTTCCACCAAGTAGTAGGCACTTTGGTCCCTTACTGTCCCTAAGGGTTTGTATAGCAGCTCTGACACCTACTGGCCCTGTGATCTCAGGTAACTTTCCTAAACATTTTATGCTGCAGTTTTGTCTATTAAATGGGGATTATGCTTATTTTACAGGATGGTGAGGATTAAATGGGTTAGTACATGTAAACTGAATGTTTAAAAACAGTACTGGTACAGCGTAAGTGATTAACAAAGTAACATTACTATTATTACTTATTTAATTTCATTGAATGCTCTCATAACCCAAGGAAATAGAAATGATCCTCTCTGTTAAGGCATAATTTCACAAAATTAAAATCATAAGTCTGTGCAGATATGAAATGAATACATATCAAACATTTAGTTCACTAATTCATGAAAGAACCATTAAGATATTAAAATTAGTTCAGAGAGCATTGAAGACACTAGGTGTCCTATAGACAATGTAAGGATATGATTACTGGATAAGATACAAACTAAGCAATGCCCAGCATGGCCAAAACCCATAATCTCTGTGGTTATGCCTCCCACTGGATAAAAACTATGCATCCCGTAGGAGAGGAAGTTTTCATTGACCTTGTCAGGGTTCATGGCTGGGCCTGAAAATTAAACTGACAAAGGCAGATTAGCAGAAGAAAAGCATACAGATTTTGTTGAATTTTTTTTACATGTACATGGGAGCCCTCATAAGAGAATGAAGACTTAAAGAGGTGACCAGAGCAGGATGTTTTTATACCCATTAGACAAAGAATTGACGAGATAGAGGGGTTTGGGCTAGGAGAGATAAATGGTGACAAATAACTAGGAAGATAAGGGTGAATCTAACAAAGTTTGTGTGTACAGATTTCTTAGTTCCCAACTCCCTAGAAACCAGAATGTCTCCCTCGGGGTACAGGAGAGGCACTTTTCACAGTGGGTCGTGCGGCCTGTTTCAGGAAAGGAGGGGGAGTAGGTCAGAGTGACCTGCTTTTGCCGTTTTTCTCAAATTTCTTCAGCTTGAGACATTCAGTATGGCAAGTTGCCATGTTCTGAATCTTATTCAATAAGGATTTACTGGACAAAAGTTTGCAAGTTAAACTCTGACCAGAGTAAAAAAAAATATCCCAGACAATAGAAAGAAAAACAGTGCTGCACTGAAAGAATACCCAGTAATCCCTTTTGCCTATTTTGAAATTCTGGATAAATTTTCTGATAACTCCAAGCTATGAATGAGGAAATTGAATCTCAAAGAGGCAAAATAACTTATACAAAGTTATACGGCTAGAAATGGTAGAGCCAATATTCAAATATCTATATGTTCGTATTCTTTTCACTAAATCTATTACCTCCACTCATAGAATTGACTCTTTAAAGAGATTAGAGATATACAGTACTGGTCTCCTCTGAGGGAGATGGGAGGCAGCAGGGAAGAGATAGAAACAAAATTTCAGAATTCCTTAGACTCAGTGTTGCCAATCTGTTCACCATTAGCAAAATAATATCTCATTTCCTCTCACTTTTTAAAAATTTAAATGAGATGAAATGAATTTAAGAGTACTGACTGTGTTTGTCCAAGTATTTGTGAAATTACTTACAGGTTCCAATATTAATTCCTGGATTGGAAGAAAATAAATTTGCTAGTGATTAAATAATTGAATTCTCTATACAATTACTTTTGAATGTCAATAAAACATTTTTTATCTTGTTTAAAAAAGGTTTATTTTTATAAGTATCTCTTTCCTAAGTGGTTATTAGCAAGAATAAATTTTAACTTCTTTATATAAATTTGAAGTGGAGACAGTTGTTTTCTTTGTGTTTCTTTTTAACTTTGTCAGAATTTGTCAAAAAATGATGTAAAACAAAAAGGCATGGAGTGGTGAAACAATAGATTTATTTATAAGCAGGAACTTAAGCCAAATGCATTAGTAGTAAAAGATAGAACAAATTACATTAATTGGTTTTTAAAAAGAAGGAAAAATGGGCAGGAAAAAAACTCACAAAGCTAACCAACCAATTTAAGCCAGATCTGAATAGTATTGGGGTGGAAAACTTATCTTAGTAATTTAGGAGGGAATTATCTTAATTTAGGAGAAACTTTGTGATCCACTTAGGGAAAGAAGGTGATTTCCTGTAAAAACTGGAAGAAGTAGGGTCCTTATAGGATACCTGTGTATAAGATTGGGGGGTGGTGAGGCCCCATTGTATTATGGGAGCTAGAAACATGTAGAAGGGGTGGACAAGCCCTTTTAAGGAAAGGGATTTTTAATATTCACTTTAAAATTATTTGTTGTTTGCTTTGTCACATTGCAAACCCCTCTGAACTTCTGCAACCTTAGGCTGCGTGTACTTATGACTTGAGTGAGTGGCATTTTGGTTTGGTTTGGTTTTAGTGTTGGCAATAGGAAATTCAAGGGAAAACAACTAATTTCCAAGAGAGCAGCCATGAGAAGGAGGACCATGAGAGGTGGGGCATCTCCAGGAAAACAGGACTTTGAGAGATGGTAGTGACCTTGAATATGAAGCCAGTGTAGGAAAGGAGACCTGACTTAATATATTTTAGATGTTAAAGGACCAGATAATATCTTCTGGCTTGCGAATTACACAATAAATAAAACAAAGCCAGAATATTAAAATATTCTCTGGATCAAACTCCCATAGCCCTGATTTCCCTCACCTGTGGCCCATCAAGGATTGAGTTAATGAAGCTTTTCTTAGCTTCAGCCATGCTCCTGAGTTGATTGTAATCAAGGATTGTTTCTTGTGTTTCATCCTCTAAAGCAGGGGCGTCCAGTCCCCGGGCCGTGGATTGGTGCTGGTCCGTGAACAGGGCTGCACAGCAGGAGATGAGTGGTGAGGTGAGAGAGCAAGCTTCATCTATATTTGCAGCCACTCCCCAGCGCTAGCATCACCACTTCAGCTCACCTCAGATCATCAGGCATTAGATTCTCATAGGAGCACTGGTCCCTGGTGCCAAAGGTTGAGGACTGCTGCTCTAAATGATAGTAGCTCTGGGCTAATGATTATAAGTCTGTATAGCTTAGTATTTGTTGTTGTTGTTGTTGTTGTTTTTATGTTAGTAAGCACTGTGGAACATATGGGGGCTGTTCTAGCTGCTAGAGAAGATGGTTCCTGCCCTGTGAGCTTGCACACTAAGGGAGGGCACGGCCATAACCAGAGATGGTCAGGGGCTGATGGACAACTCAACAATCCACCAGTCTTCCATCTACAACCCCATGAAGGAACTTGATGAAAAAACCCAGTACCATGGTAAGGCTTCCACTTTTGAAGACCTGTGCCTCCTTCAGTGAGCCTCTACTATGGTTGGGAAGTCGGTTTTCTTTTTCACTCAGATAAATTATTTTCTTATTCTCTATGAATTGTTCTTTCCCCTTCTTAGAGCTGTGGTTGTAAACCCATCAGTTTCCTGCAGTTTATTAAGAGCAATCTCTCATGGATGTGCTGTGATTGGAAGTGAGGGGTTTTTCAAGGAACTTATCAATAAAGTATAGATGCAGATGATTTCCTCACAGTTGCCATGTCCCAACTTTTCTGAATATCTTTATCCTTGAGTGATCCCAAGGTATTCTTAGCTGGAGCACCTATGCCCAGAGAAATGAATGGAAGAGGGCAGACAGGACCATGACACAGGGACTGCTTGCTTTGTGCCCACAGTTGCTTCAGCTAGAGGATAACCCGTATTTCTAAATTGAAGCTGAGGTTGGTGCTGCCACAACTTGTGCCCCAGGGTCTCGTGAACTCCCCACTGACTCCCAAACTTCGCTTTCTTGGCTTCTGATTCTTTATAGCCATGGTTGCATCAGGCCATGGAAACAGCCCTTTCTGCAGGTCTCTGCAGCTGGGGGGTGCATTTTTCTCTCTCCTCTTGTCCCCAAGCAGGCCTAGCTGGCTTCTAATGTTTTAATCAGTTCCTCCTTTTGGTCCTGTTCTTTCTTTACCCTGCATCAAGCCAGCACTGTCCATGGAATCAGGGAACTTTTATTCATTTTCTTTTTTCTTTCCTTTAGGATTTTGTCTACTATGGCTAACAATGAATACTGCAAACTGAATGGCTTAAACAACAAATTTCTTTTATCACAGGTCTGGCAGCCAGTAGTCTGAGACCTCTGTGTCATCATGACCCAGCTCCCTCTCTCTGAGCGTGTGGCAGCATACCTCTAACCTTTATGTGATGTTCTCATGTGTGTCTCTGTGTTCAAATTTCCCATTTTTAAGAGGATTGGTCGTATTGGAGTAGGGTTTCCCCAACTAATAGCATCTGCAGTGACTCTATTTCCAAATGAGGTCACCTTCCAAAGTACTGGACATTAGGGCTTTGATATATCAATTTTGAAGGAACACAATTCAACCCATAACAAACCTAGATAGAGGTTTTTTTTCTAACATACCCAATCCAGTTTGATCCTGTGTGGTCCCCAATAATTAGATGTGTGAAAAGTTAATTAATTCTGGGAGGACCTAAAACATTTGTTTTTCAAACAAGTCTCACTCACTATTCCCTCTGAGCAAGCGTCTTCCTTCCCAGAGGCACCTTCTGTTCGCGTGTCATTGGGCCCAGGCATGTACTGGTCCAGGGCTGTCCTGATGACTCATCTTTGTAGGCTCATCTCAGCACCAGCACCTAAGGAGAAAATCAGAATGTTCTCTTGCAGTTCAGGCCAGACCTGTTGCCTGGAAATGTTCCTTAGCTCTCGAGGTTTTCCATACTACCCATGTGTATTCGATTCTTATTGCTACTGTAAAAAATTACCACAAACTTGATGGGTTAAAACAACAGAAATTTATTCTCTTATAGTTCTGTAGTTCAGAAGTCCAAAATTGTTTTCCCTGTGCTAAGGTCAAGGTATTAGCAGGATGGTTCTTTTTGTAGGCCCCAGGGAGGAATCCATTTCCTTACCTTTTCTAGCTTCTGGAGGCTGCGTTGGCATTTCTCGGCTCACAACCAACCCTTTCTTCACATCATTCTGATCTTTTGTTTCTGTCATGACAATTCCTACTTCAACGTCAAGTCTCCCTGTGCCTCCCTCTTATATGGACACTTGCAATTATTCTCCCCAACTCAGGTTCTGGGATTTGGAATGTGGACATCTTTGTGGGCCATTATTCAGGCTACCACACCATGTTTAAAAGCAAGGACAGTGACCCCTATCTTTGGAGTTTGCCCAGTCTGGCTTCTAAGAACCTCATTTTCTTCCTAAGAAAATTCCTTTTTTTCTTCAGCTTTATTTCCATGTCTTCTGTAATTTGTTTTTGCTCTCACATTCCACTCTCTGGCTCTAAAATCCCAGTTCCTTGAGTGGGCAAATCTGACCCTCTAGAGATGAGTTAGGCTGGGCAGAGGCCATTTACATACATTTTTTTAACACCACTGTTACTACCATTTGAAATCAAACAAAAACAAAAACAGAAAAGCCCTCAAACCATTCATTTCCTGACTAGTGTTAAGTTCTCCAGTAATTTCTCATTAGAGATTTGCTAGTCCTTATGCTGGCCCTCATAGTCCTTCAGTTCTGATTGGGGAAAAGCCTTTTTGGTGTGAGGAATGGTGGAGAGAGCTGGCTGAAGACAAGTAAATTGCTCACGCAGTAATGCTAACATCCAGACAGCATTTATGGTAGTACCAATTTGTACTGCTTTGTCAAAATTTTCCAGTAGGACCTAGTTGCCTGTGTATAGATAATAAGAAGGCAGACAACAGCATTGATCTGCTATCAGTTTGCCTAGTGGGTGGGGCAGAAGGACAAAGGACAAAGGGAGTTAGTTGAGTGTGCTGTGGAGAGTATTGTTTTACCCTGGCTAGGTAGAAAAGTTTAAGAAATTTATATAATGACTATAGGGTGCTAAGTGCTTTATTTTTGATTCTCACAGAACCTACTTGACAAGGTTGTCATCCTCATTTAGACAGGAGATAAGCGAAGTGCAGAGAGGTTAAGTAATTTGCCCAAGGCCACACAAAGCTTATAAGCGAAAGTGGTTAGGTACAACCTCAGGAGTCTGGTTTTATAAGCTCTGTTCCTCACCCTCTCACTGTGCTGTCCTGTGCTGACAGGAGTTCAGACTATAGGCTGGGAAGAAAGGGCAGTCTCCAGGTACTGAGTGTTTTTATACAGAGAATGAAATGACCAGGAGGTTTAGGGGAGCATGGACATAGAATGGGGTGAGTATTCGATTTGAGACATAGATTAGTTCACTGACAAACTCTAGAAGGTAGCCATGGATGCAGGTAGCTGAAATGGACAGGAGCTGAAGGTCACTGTAATCCAGGGGTCAGCAAACTCTGAGGCCTGGTGTTGTTGGGACTTCACATAGTGCTGAGATTATCCAGAGACTGGATGACTTGAAGTGAAGAGAAAAAGAGGGGACTGGATGCCAGGGGCTGACAGATACAGGGGAATGATAAGTCAATAGATGATGAGAGGGAGAAGATAATATGAGCATCAAAGAAGAAGATCATGCTATAAGTATATTGCAAGTATCATTTATGAACAAGGAAAAATGCAACACCACCATTTGGTTCTGAAGTTACAGAAGGAGCAGCCTCTCATGAGGATGACTACAGGTAGAACTGAATTTTTAATTTTAATTTAAATTTAAAAAGTGGATACTGATTTAGTTACTGTAAAGCTTTTAAGTTTGTTTGGATCAACTTGGGTATGTGAATATACTTTTCCATTGTAAATTTTATCAACCTAGGTAGAGACCAAGTACTTCCAAAGAAAATATAAACATCCAAATTGAGATGTGCTGTAAATGTAAAATATGCACTGGATTATGAAGAGTTAATAGAAAAAAAATGTGAAATATCTCATTAATAATGTTATCTTGATTGCATGTTGCTGTTCAGATACATTAGGTTAAGTAAAATGTCATTAAAATTTCACCTCTTTTTTTTTTTACCTTTTTAATGTGATTATTAGAAATTTTAAACTTATAATTGTGGCTCACGTGGTATTTCTATTGAGCAGTGCTATCCCAAGGAAGACAGGGGTGGGAAATGCCTGCCTTGAGGTCTGAAACACTTATGACATGGGGACCCCCTTCTAAGTAGGTTCTTCAGAATCAAAAAACAACATGGGGACCCCCTTCTAAGTAGGTTCTTAGATCCAAATGGAATAGGAATAAGATAGATGAAGGGGACAAGGGCCATGAGATCTGAGTTCCACATGTCTTCCAACCACGAGCATCTTTGTGGGCTGGGTCAGTTGTCTGGTTGTCTCTTTCTCTGGCACTTCATTATGTGGAATAGAAGACACAATGTCAGAGAGATACTTGACTCACTCTGCTTTGAGATAAGACCAATTGGCAATGACTTCAGTCAGAGTTTAGCATCTACATTTTAATATTTCTACTTAGTACATGTTTAGGTCACAAGTGAATTTCCCTTTGTAGTCAAACAAAGCTGAGCAACAGAGATTCTTTCTAAAGCTCTATTGACTGGCATACATTGATTTTTATTTTTCAACCCTTTAGTATGTATTGAAGTGATTCATCAAACCAAATACAGGTACAAGTTGAGGCGGGCAAGAGGAATATTAAACTATTGTGTCTTGGGAAACTGCCTGTAATAAATCAATGGAATGAAAAGGAACAGGAACCAAACACTGGGCTGGCCAACTAGAGAGCCTGAGATGCAGCTGCTACTTAATGTTGACTCTACCATGTAAATGCTCAGTCCTACAAACTGTATTTGTAACCCAGTGTCAGTACACATGGATGAGACCTGAGAAAGTTTGGTGGTTTTCCTGGTTATCCCTTGACTTCCAAGGAGATTTTCTAGATGGTTTCAGAAGAGTTTATCCTGTTCTAAAAATTCTGAAAAAGTGACTGTGTACCCAATGTGCCTGGAAGCCACCAGACACATTTCCATTACTGCATAAAGTTTTTTTTGAATAATGCCCATCTGGAAAGTGAGGGAGGCATTGTCAAAAGGAAGGTGATTCTTCTCAAGAAGCTAGTTCTACCTTTGAGTGCCAAAATCTCCCTCACTTGCCAGTAGACCTAAAGATTATGATCTCTAATGGAAAAAAATGTACTTACATCATTAAGGCGGATCCTTATTGTAGAGAGTTCTTATGAAGGAAGACTAGCGAATGTAGATTTAGTAGTAATAACAAATACCATTCCCTCTCTCTGTGCATGTGTCTTTATTTAAGGTTTAACATACATTTTCTCTAATGTAATGACTTTTCAGAATAGGTATATTAATATGTACTCTCTATTTTACAGTTGAGGAAACTGAGTTTTATGGAACACACAGTGATTTGCTTATTTAGAAATGAGTTAAAGGCTGTGTGGTGAGTCCTTAGAAACAGCTGCCAATCCAGGTCTCTCTTTCAAGCATTTGGTAGTAGTGAAGGCAATCTAATACAAGTGGCCTGGATGAGCTAATGTCTCTTTCATGAATGGCTTTTAGTAACATCATTTCTCAGGGATACAGTGTTACATCGAAAAGAATTCCAAAATCAAATAAGTTAGGCAAATGTTAGGTTAAAGAAAATGCAACAAGCTTTTGATTATAGAAGTTCTTGGAAACATTAATGTACTCATACACATTGTGAATTTCCAAGAAGAGATATGCTCGGCAAGATTTCCAAAACTTACTTGACCTCAGGACTATTGTGCATCAGTGTATCTTGAAGGATGAGTGACTCTGTGTCCCTTGGCACATCTCAAGGTAGTTTCCCCAAACAACACAAACCAGAGTGTGGCTGCTGTTTCTGTCTTCCTTAAGCCTCTGACCTGTCACACTAATCCCCAGGTGTTTTGTTGAGCCAGACAGATAGTAGGTGAGGCCTATGCTTTCATTTCATGCTCTAGGTATCCCTCAGAAGAGTCTGGTCTCTTCCATCAAATCTAACTTCATCATAAAGCTCATTTCTATTCATAATAGGTGCTGTTCTCTTTCATGAAATCCCATCTTAGCTAAATGAGCCCACTGGGCGGCTGTGTCATTTTTTTTCCCCAGCCGAGCACAGCTGCGATCAAGTTCTTTGTGGGCAGTAATGTCTCCTAATCTACTCTGGAACCAATCAATAGGAACAAAAGATGCTGCAGTGTATCATTCAATAGATATGAGCTTAACAAACAGTCCCCTGGTGGGGAATTGATTCATCTTTATCATTAGTCAAAATGCAATTAATTAGGTATATACCAACAGAAATTAGTACATGTGTACCCAAAGCCACATACAAATACATTCATAGTAGCATTATTTGTAATAGCCCCAAACTCAGAATGTCTCAAATATCCCTCAATAGTCTGGTGGATACGTTATGGTATTTTCATGCAATGAAATTTCACACAGCAGAGACTGAATTCATTAAAGCCACAGGCAACAATGTGTGTCCTCTTGCAGACATAATGTGAAACTTGACATGAAAGGAGTGTAATACTCCAGGATTTAATTTATATACATTTCAAGAACAGGCAAAACTAATCTCCGATGTTTAAAGTCACTTTTGGGAAGTGACTGAGAAAGGACACAAATGATTCTTTGGAGGTGTTAGTAATGTTTAATATCTTGATCTGGCTGGTGGTTTCATGAGTACATTTACTCAATACAAATTCATTGAACTGTATCTTTGTGTACTCCTCTGTATGTAGTACTCCATAAAAAGTTTACTTAAATAATGTAAAAAATATTATTAGGGTTCATGTGGTCTGTTTATTGCTGAAAAGGATGGGAGAATGTGGTGAGGATGGTTTCCTCTTCCAAACTCCCCCACTGGAAGGAGTGAGAGTCTGGGATGAGGGAGGTGTATCATTCTAGGAAGATTCCCTCCATATGAGGACTGGGGAGAAAATTTTCCCCAGTCGTGTAGATTCCAATTCTATCTGCTTCCAAAGCCCTTTCTTAATCCAAAAGAATGGCTCAAACATAGCATTTCAGATAAACAATATGTATTTTAGGATCTTAACTTTTGGGGGAACTTCTTAAGTTATCTAAATAGGTCCCCATGCCTGGAGACTCCCAGTTAGAATGGCTTTTCACATTAGCTGCTTCTCACCAGAAGCCCATGGCCCCATCACCTGATTAGAGATTCATGAGCTTATTGAATGGTTTGTGGCTGCACATCCAACAACAGATGATTATATGATAATTTCTCAGGATATTGGAAAAACTAAGTAATTTTTTATGAATAAGGATTTAAGTTGAGTATTTGTCTTTCACTCTCTGTATTGGTGAATATTCTTATGAACTGATCATTTTGAGGGAATGAATACATTTATCAGGTAGTGGAAAATTTCTACAAATGAGGTATTTTTTTTTTTTTTTTGCTGGAAACACTTATGAGAATAAAAACTCTCTGAGTTTCTTTCATTACAGTGCCATCAAGAAGACAGGAATAGCTTAACATAACCAGAACTGGTGTTTAAAGTCACAAATTCAGCATTCAGCATTGTCAAAACCCTCAAATGTGTAGGCTCTGGCTCTACTATCTAAGACAACTCACCATTAACTTTATCAAGAGTGGATTTTTAGAATATGCCTATTTATGAGAAATCTTTGAGTTTAAAGAACTTGCTTAGTTGAAATTTCATTATGTAGAAAGTTGTTCATGTGTGGTTCAAATATTGAAACTGTAATTTGCCAGCTGTGGATTGAGGGAAAAATGCCTAACAGTTTTAAATGAGAAGATCAAGTCTAGGTCACCTTTCAGGGCGAAACCAGGGCTATTTAACTTTAGAACATTAAGCAAAAAGATTTGAAATTTACTCCTTTAGAAGGAAAGATACTTAACTGTGCTTTAATAATTATTAATAGCATAGTTCTGGGCAAAGCTATGATATAAATTTTGTTTCTAGATCTTTTTTCCCTATGGTGTCTTTTCCTTAATTTACTTCCCATAGTCCCCACCCCTAACAGAGCATTGCTCTGAGCTTTCCCTTACTGGCACATGGATGTTTTCTGTTCATTTATTTTTTCTTCAGTTCACTCATTCACCCATCTATCCATCTTCCCAACAAAGAGATTTATTTAGCACATACTATACTAATGGATTAGAATCAGTCTTAAGAAATATATATAGTTTAATTTGGGTCTTCTAACAGATGATATACACCTTTTTGGGGTTTTATCTGTTAGTGATTATGAAAGGCATTCCATTGGTTGATTGAAAAAAATAATAAGAAGAATGGCAGTCTGATGGGATAACTATTTGTCAACATTCTATAGTCTTTGGACTTGACAATGGAGACTTTTCTTTTATTGTCTGATGTATTATGCAAAGAAATGTGAGTTAATGCCATCAATTAAAGCCTCAATTTTATACTTGGCCAAATGCCTTCTTTGCGATAGCTTGGTCAACTACTTAGAGTCAGCACCTTTTTCTAGGGAACTGAATGATGGCCTGCTCTTTGTAATTGGGTGTATATGTCTCCATGACTTTTCCTTCATCTCTCACCCATGTGTAAAGCATGACCAGAAGGTGAAAAGGAAAGAGAGTCACTTATAACAGGAAGCCCCAGCAATCAACAGCCGTAGAGTAGTGCACTGTGAATGGACTTTCTTTTAGGTTTTAGAGGCTGAATTGAAGTTTAGCTTCCATTCTGATGATTTTGCTACCAGTCACTCTAGCACTTGCAGTAGTGAGTCTCCAGGGAATGGGTGACTTCCAGACGCTGCTTCTAATCTGTATATTACAAAAGAAGGGTAAGAAGATCACAAAGAACTCATCCTAGCTCACTGGGCTCCATCCTACACACCTGCTGCCAGAACAACTCTTTTTGGTTAGATAACAGAAAATGAAAAAGTATTATATTCCCTTTTGAAATTTCCTCCTTTTTTAAAAAAAAATCTACTTTTTTCTCTTTTGAATTCTTTGGTATCTTACTTATGATAGAATCACCAAAGGAGGGACCATGGGAGATTGCATAATTCCTTTCTTATGTCCTCAAATTGTGATGCAATTAATCCATGTAGGAAATATAGCTATTGATTGCAAGTGGGTTATTGAACATCTCAACTAAGTGGGATTCAAATATGGAGTGGTTTATTTTTCTCTCATTTCCTTTAAACATGTTCTTTTGACTTGCAGTTTCTTTTTGTATCCTTTAACAGCATCTTGAGCACATACTTTAAGTCTTCAGTCATTTTCAGATATTGAAAAGTTTAGTCTTATTTAGTCTGTATCAAAACTTCACTCTCACATCCAATTTAGCACTAACCTTCTCCCTGAACCACAGTGAACCAGGCCTCAGCTTGAGGAATTTGTATTTGTGGTAAAGAACACTGTCTTTCCTTTTTTCCTTTTCTGATTTTAGCTCCTCCTAGGTTGGAGCAGATTAGAGAGATCACAGAAAAGAAAAAGTCTTTTGACTTCACTGCTCCTGTTGTGGTCCTTCTCTGGCTTTTCACGACTGCTGTGTGGCTGGTATCCAACTGCTGGTTTTCTTTGGAATATGTGAATACATCTTTTGGGAAACATAACTAGCAGCACCATCAATGCAAAGTTCTTTGACCTGGGCCTGGAGAGGGAGGGGGAAGCCAGAGCACTCACTATGAGCCAATACTGTACAACTCCAACGATTCTCAGTCTTCTGTTCTGTGGACCAGTGGTTTCTCATGCTAGCTGCATACTAGAATCACCTGGGAAGGCTTTAACAGAGTATGAGTGTCTGGGCCCAATCACAGAGAT
This sequence comes from Macroglossus sobrinus, assembly GCA_004027375.1. Taxonomy (NCBI): domain Eukaryota; kingdom Metazoa; phylum Chordata; class Mammalia; order Chiroptera; family Pteropodidae; genus Macroglossus; species Macroglossus sobrinus. Next base: position 31,386 of record PVKZ01003849.1, read on the forward strand.
TCTAACTTGATTGGTTGGTCTCAGGCCTAAGTATTTTTGAAAAGTTCTCTGGCTTATTCTAATGTGCCGCCAGGTTTGAGAAACACTAATATAGTCTAGTGCGAATGGAAGGTTGATAGTAGCAGCCCTCGCTAGTGAGGCCATGGGGTTTATTTTGTAGATTCTTGGTAGCTTTCTTTGGAATGTGGGATGTATAAAGTACCTGCTGCTTTCTGCTTTGTGACCTTAGCTGAAATTTACAATCAACAGGAAAATTCCATTCAACATTCTATTTGGTCACTATTTTCCAACTCTCCCTGGTTCTCTTACTATCTTGGAATGTCCTCCTGTGAAAAGCTGCAACTTGCTTCACTAACACAGGCCAATACGCTCTGATAGGTAAATTCTGTGAATTCGCACCTCCTGCAATTACTGGAGTACACTGGAAGAATCATGAGCTCATAACACATTTCTACTTTTCCAATTAAGATTAACAAAGGTTTTTTTCTTCAAGAAACCAGACACATTCAAATGACATTTTATTTCCTCTCATTCCCATCTCCCCTTTAACACATTTCACTAGCAGCTCTAGTATGAAAAATAGTATTTTTGTTACTGAGATTTTCATCAGTTCCTGCTACTTAAGCTACCCATGAAATCATTATCCTTTGGTTTTTCAACACAACAATAATTGTTTCCATAGCAATAAACTTTAACATCAGAAACTGAGATGATGACTTCAGGTGAGGAATAACAATCCGATGAACTGAGGGGGATCGAGCATACTGCTCCAAATACAATGAAAGGCACTCTGAAAAACATGATTTAATACTGAAGCAGAATCATCCCTAAATAGAATTTCCGATTTTTTTCCGTGAATCACCACTGACTTTAAATGCAGTTCTTGTTGGCAGTAAACAGTTTTTGGTATGAATGCTGCCAAAAAGGAAACAAGTTACTTGATAAAATTAAATGTGTGTCGTTCATGATGGGAACATTTTGACCATTTAAGGGCATTATCTCATAAGTGTGAAAAGAAGAAGCCTTGCTGATAACTGGTGACATTGAAATTATGAAGTTATAGCCTGATCATAAGTATATACAGAAGTGAACAAGTGTTTGTCAGCATCATTTGTTTAGAATGTGAAATTCCCTTCTCTATCTTTCCTCTCAAAGAGCAATTTGAAGTCTAAAAGTTATAACTGGAAAGATTTGGGTCTATGTTCTTTTTGTAAAAACAAAATAGAAGCTGGTAAAAATGAAAACAGTGGAAGAAGCAGCTGATAAGGGATCTGAGGGTTTTTCTTAATTTTATTTAAAAAATTTCTTCCATTAATGATTTTTATGGTTTAAGGAAACTGACTTTTAGGGAAACTGACTTAACTTCATTGAACTCTAATTTTTTGTTGTAAAATAAGGAGATGAGCCAGCCAATCTCTACTTGTGCTTCTTCACAGCTTGATTGCTCTATAAATTTTCGTTTTGTCACTTGTCCATCACTCTACATTATTCAGGAGAGTTGTGATCTAGTTTTTCTCCACTTTTCCCTCATCTAAATTTTATCCCTTTGAAGATTTTTGTTACCAGATGAGAAGAACACCTGAGCAGATAAATTTTAATTTTAGATTATCTGTGATTTGGTAGCAGGTATGGCTAATTATATGCACATACACAATGGAAAGGAAAGCAAATATGTATGGATATAAAATCAAAATATATGCTTTCTAAGTTTAGAATTTATTAGTGTTCTTGCACTTAACTGAGGTTCTGTGACACATTCTGCCACTAGAATGTAAGAAGAATAAGTGGATGCCACTAGTGTGCCAAGGTGGAGAGGAAGCAGGGTACCTTCTTCATGTTGTCTCCCATCTTCAATTTTCTAGATGTCAATGTCCAGAGCACTTTGGAAGCATAAGTTCAAAATAGCTGAGCTTCTGTCAGCCTGAGTCTCTGAATGACTATGTGGAGCAGAGCACTATGTTCTCCCAGAAAATCCATATATATAAAAAATATTTTGAGAAAACTATTTTTGCAGTTGTCTTTGTGTAAGGTCATGATCTTTTGTAATTTGAATGTTTTGATTATAACTGAAATACATATTTAAAAACCATCACGATTTTATACTTTTCTGTTTCACATATATAATAATTTTTATACATTATACATTTTATATAATTTATAATTATTTAAATCCTTATTCCTTATACTAGAGAACCAATCTGTAAACTCTCCTTAATTTTTAGTGATCTTAAGAATGGTATTACATGTTGTTTGTCTTTGTTTTTCAAAATAAATGGTAATAACTGCTCCAGGCCTCCAATAGGCAGTGAAATATTTTAATGTTTGATAAACCATTTGTTGACAAAATTTATTTATTTTTTCTTTTTGTTACTTTTTGACCCCCTTCACTCATTTCTCCTCCCTGCCACCTCTGGCAACCACCAATCTGTTTTCTGTTTCTATAAGCGTGTTGATTTGTTTTAGATTTCACATATAAGAGAGATCATACAGTATTTGTATTTCTCTCTGACTTATTTTACTTAGCATAATGACCATGAGTTTCATTCATGCTGTTGCAAGTGGCAAGAATTCATGTTTTTGTGGCTTAATAATATTCCTCTGTGTGTGTGTATGTATTACAATTTTTTATCCATTCATATTTTTCTACTGTATTAAATCATGCATATGAGGTGGTTATTTCTCATAATAACTAGAGTTACCCTGACCAGTATTGTTTGAAGCATTATTTCCATTATGATTTTTATTCAGTTCTCTACGACTCCAAGATAAGTTCTGTATTTCAGAGGTGGAATATCACCATGATCTGGTTAAACAGTCTAAGAGGGTTTATTGATAGGTGATTTTGTCTGAAGGTTGGGGAGCACTAGTTCATTTTCTGGAGGCATGCAGTTAGATTCCTCGAGATTGATATAGAAATGGGGTGGTAGTTTGAGATGTCAAGGAGATTTAGTTCCACCAGAATGTAGCCTCTCTCTCCACCCCTCATCCCCGAGGAGGCAGAACCTGGATTGTGAAGGTACATGGGCAGCCATGGATCCTGGAAACTGACAGCCTTTGAATGGGTGACAGGAACCTGAAGCCTTATCAATTTTCTAGATTATGTATTTCTATTGAATTTTTATATTAATGGATCTCTAGTGAGGTTTTTTTTTTTTTTTTTTTTTTTTTTGCTCCTTTGTGTCTAGGGCATGTTAAAACAAACAAAGGACAACTTGTATTGGTTTTCAAAGTGTCAAGGTGCCAGTTCCTCACTAAAAAAGCATTTACCTTTTAAATTTTGAATCCTAAAGGCATCTAATACAGTACCAGACATATAATATGCATTTAGTAACTTTGAGTGAATGCATATGTAGCTAAATAAATATAAAGTATCGAGGAAAAAAATGGGATCTATTTTTATGTGCTTCCAGAAAAGTGCAAATACCTCTCTATGTCTAGATGTAAATTTGACATTGAAAAATATAAATTCTTAAGGTAAAATCATAAGATCAAGTTTGCTGCATCATAATAGCTTCTGCATTCTGTAGGGCTATTTTTCTTTGCCCTCTCAAATGAAATTTTGATGTAGATTCCATAGCCTATCTGCTGGCTCTGGCCTCTTGAGCACTCAAAATAGACTCAGTTCAGTAAATAATATATTTGATCCAGTATTATAATTGAATTTTCAGTTTGCAGTTCAGCAATGGGGAAAGTGGCTAATTATATTGTATTTTTCTCCCTGAGCTTTTGGACCTCCTCCTCCAGCTCACTAGCTACACTTTAGTAGTATTCAAGTTGGACGTGGGATGAAGATAAGGGAGCAGGAAGTGTCTTACCTGGCTGGTAGTGCCATGAACTGTTATTAGCACTCTGTGGGCTCAGAAAGGGATCAAAGCTGACTGTCTTGTAGGACAACAGTTTCTGGATTCTTCAGAGACTTTCTCTGAATTGTTCGAGATCTCTCACAAGTCCCTTGTGGTGGGTGAATGTCCCTGCTCTGACTGGTCATTTATGGTTCGCTTAGGATTTTTTTCCTGCAGCATCTGACTATTCATCTTTTTGCTGAGAGTTCCTCACCTTCTAGGATGACATTTTGAGCAGGATCTAAGATAACTTCTTGTTGCCACTTTTTCGTCCTTCTTTTATTTTCTCTCTACATGAAATATTCATCTTTTATCCATCACTGGTGGCAGTTTACTTTCCAAAAGCATGGTATTCTTGTCATTACCTCCCTAGAAGCCAGCTTTAACAACAGCCATTTTTCAGATGTGAGTCAAACCCAGTCCACTGTGCCATAAGTTCCAAGGGATACATTTCATATACACTGAGTGCTTTCTATGAAGACCATGTCTCTAGGCTTGAGGTAAAGACAAAGCACTCCATTGATTCCCCATCGAGGGTATGAGAATGAAAGTCATACAGCTCTACGAGAGAAATTTTCTCTCTGATCTCCTGCTTCAAATTAAATCTTCATCTCTTGGAATGACTGTTCAAGGAGTATAAACACTTCCTTTGCTAGTCCTGCTTTGGTCCACCAAACTCATTTTGAGGTATGAGAGTAGTTGGCTCCCATCATCTTGGGGCCACAAGTAAAAGCAAATCCAAAGTAGTTCTAGATGTTCACCTTGATATATAGATAAGAAAAAAAATTTTAATTGATTTTTAAAAGTTACTTAAAATGGGTCATTTAAAGATGAAATGCACAAATAAATTTTGTGTATTTCAATCTCTGAGTAGATTATTATTTTAAAAATATATACCTGCAAAGGAAATTTGAAGATCAAAATTTTAAAAAATTTACTATAAAGATCTACTAATCAATATCAAAATGCTTGATACTGGAATACTGATAGACAAATAGATCAATGGAATCAAAGAGTTCAAAAATAGACCCACATGTAGACAATTGTTTTATAAAGTTATAGAGACAGTTCAGGGAAGAAAACATAGTCTTTTCAGAAAATGGTGCTGGAACAATTGGATATCTATATTATCTATATCTCTATATATCTCTATTTCTATATATGAGAGAGAGAGACAGAGAGAGAGAGAGAAAGAGAAAGAGAGAAAGAGAAAGAGAGAAAGAGAAAGAGAAAGAGAACATGGAACTTTGATCCACACATCATCCCATATGCAAAAATTTAATTCAAAATGGAAAAATGAATTCAGACCTAATGTAGAACTTAAAACTATAAAACTTGCCAGAGAAAATATAGAAGAAAAATCTTTTTGACATTGGGTTAGGCAAGGATTTCTTAAATACAACACCAAATACATGAACCATGAAAGAACAAATGATCAATACTAAAAATTTATCTTCTTCAAAAGACACTATTAAGAAAATAAACATGAAAAAAATTCTACAGACTGAAAAAAATATTTACAGAGCATGTATCTTATAAAGGAGGTGTGTCCAGATTATATAAAGAGCACTCAAAACTCAATAAGCAAACAACCCAATTTTTACAAATGGGTGAAAAATTCAAACTTCATAAAATATGTGAATGGCAAGTAAATACAAAGATGCTCAATATCACTAGTTATTTCAGAAATTTAAAAATATAGTGAGATACCACTATATCCTGTTAGGATGTCAAAAACATGTATTGGTTTGGATGTGGAGGGATTGGAACTCATATGCTAGTGGTAGAAATGTAAAATAGTACACTTTGCGAAAGACTTGGGTATTTTCTTTGAAAGTTAACATTTACCTTTCTTACAATCCAGCCATTCAATTTCTAGGTATTTTCCCAAGAGAAGAGAAAGCATATGTTGATACAAGAACTTGTATGTGAATATTCATAACATATTTGTAATAGTCCCAAAATGGAAACAAACCAAATATCAAGTGAAAGGAAAAACAAATGTGGTATACCCATACAATGGAATACTATTCAGCAATAAAAAAGAATGAACTATTGATTGATACAGCAACATGAATGGATATCAGAATAAATATGCTGAGTAAAAGCAGCCAGAGAAAAAAGTATATACCATGTGATTCCATTTATATAAAACTCTACAAAATGCAAACTAATCTTTAGCAACAGAAAGTAGGCAGTGGTTGCCAGGGAGGAAAGTGAAGGAGAGTTTATAAAAGGTTATAAGGAAGTATTGGGGGTGAAGGTCATGTTTATTGCCTTGAATGTGGTAATAGTTTCATGTGTGTGTCAGACTTATCAAATAGTAAGTACATGCAATACATGCAATTTATTGTAAGTCAATTATATCTCAATAAATTCATTAACGACAAATTTTTTTTAAAGGCCCTCATTTCAACGGTTGGGATCCTACCCTTGTCGTCTGAAATCCTCAGCATCCCAGGTGCACACCACTTGGCTGTTAGCCCTTGTTTGCACACATCTGCATTAAGAGAATGGGGAGGGCTGTTTATTGCATGTAACTCAATATTGTGGTTTCCACACAGGCTGCCTCTCAAATTCTCAAAGTGGAGGGAGCAGCAGACCTGCTTCGGAAACTGGGACTCCTTGTTTTCCTTAGAGAATAATGGGCAGAATATGCCAGAAATCCAAGGAGATTTGAATCCTTTGCCCAATGGCAACAGTGGAAGTTACTGGTGTGTTAGTCTGGAGAAGAGGAGCAAAGGGAACCTCAGTGAGCAGTTTTAACTAACTCTATACTGCCCAGAGGTGAGAACCAGTACAAAAAAAAAATTGCTGAAAAGAAAATGAAAATTCAAAATTTAGTTCAGTCAGAAATCAGTCTCTGGCGTGGGGTGGAAGTGCTCTTTTAGCTTATGTAAGGTTTAGTCAGTTTCTTTTACTTTCCTTTTATTTTGCCTTTCTCCTCTTCTGAATGCTTTCTGGTGATATTTGAATTATTCATTTAAAAAAGCTTATTCCTGGTATCTAAACAAATTTGGGGATCAAATCTCTGACTTTTCTATTTATAGTTCAAATACCACGTGATTTGGGGCACTATTTTCAGTCTTTGATAGATGTTGATGTGAATAATATTTCAATACTTCTTAGAGTTCAGGGCCCACATTCTGATATGTTAATAAAGAATTGTGAACTTACATAGCATGCTGTTCTGTTCGACATACCTATTCTAGGTGGAGGAAAGGATTTAATATTCTTAGGGAGAAGGAAACCTTAAAACTTCCCATCTGAAACAAACACCTATGTGATTTATGGATTTGGGCCAATTTGATTATGTCTGTATATGAGAGGAATAGCTGTGTGGGGGCTATTTAACTGGATTAATTACTTTTAAAAGTATTTACTGAAAACTCTTTAAATGCCAAGCATTGCAGTGGAGGCTGTGGGCACATTGATTAGGCCACAGTTCTATTTTTCTGGTATACTTGTATGTCCTTGGATTTTTAGTTGGAGACAAGAGGTTTTTTATTTCATGCTTAAAAATTATGGGGACATGCATTTGGAAAGAATGTGGAAATAAGACACATGTTTTCCCTAAGTGAGAAAGTTGAAAGAGTAGGATAGATCTAAGAGTTTCATTCTATACCTGCCATTGACTTGCTTGGGTTATTTTCACAAAGTCCCTTTTTCCTTGGCAGCCCAGTTCAAGGGAGATCATAATTATTTGCATAGAGTTTTGAAGTCTTTAGAAACAAGTTGCTTTAAATGTAAAATGATATTCGAAAAACAAAGGATTCAAGGCTAGTGGTTTTTTTTTCCTAACATGAGTACCTGCTTTTTTTTTTTCTGTGAGGATAACTAGTCAATGGAAACTGCCAAATACTTATGATACAAATTTCTTGCTTTCTGATTTGGATCATGCGAGAATATTTTTGATTATTTATAATTATTTACATTTAGCAGGTGACTTGATTTTTTTCTTTTTATTTTATAATTACTTTTTAAAAATAGTTATAATGTTGGAAGCATGAAGCAATTGTTTTTAAAGAGTTTTTAACTCATTTCTAGTTCTATTTTGTTCCCATCAAAATAACCACAGAATAATTGCTCTATTTTCAGGTGTGTAGTCACTTGGGGTGGGTGGGTTCAGTGAGGTAAATAACAAAAGTAATAAAAAGTAATGCACACACATTTTGGCATGGCAACACATTCTCTCTCTCTCTCTCTCTCTCTCTCTCTCTCTCTCTCACACACACACACACACACACACACACACACACACACACGCACACACACACACACAGAAAGAGGCACTTTTCCCTCATGGCTCTTTATTCTTTCCCATGTTTCATTCATTTCATTCATTCTGATATTTCCTCTCTCGAACAATACATGGTGGCAGTGGAGAGGGGGGCACTAGCATTCTGGGGACTTCCCTTATCCTGTTTGTTCAGTGCTTTGACAAATATTTTACTCTTTGCTTGGCTCTGTTTTATCTTCAGCTGATCCTTGACTTCACTCTGGATGAGATTAATTTTTCTCACTACCACCTTCAGATAAATTCCTCTTCTCCATTTATCCAACAGGAGATCAATACACCTTGACTCAATAGCTCTCCTCTTTCCCCAGTATGCCTCTTTTTGAATCAAGTATGTTCTTAAGAGCTGTGTGTTTGTGTATATCACAACCATGACTGATGGAAAGATTTCAACAGATACCATTTACCAACATACCATTTCTTTAATTGCAAAGTATATAAAATTCACCTGCTTTATAATGACTACACAAAACAGACAAAGCAGGATGTCCTCAGACTGATAGGTTGGTCCTGGATGGCCTCATTCACATGCCCGGGGTCTCAGCTGAGAGAGCTGGAATAAATGGGGTGACTGGGCTTATCTTCCTATGCGAGCTCTTGCCCCAGGAAGATGGTCATCCTTGAGGAGGCTAGCTGGGCTTTCTTGTAAACAGGCAGGGTTCTAGAGCATAAGCAAGAAAGCTGTGAGTGAGCTGAAGCTTAGAAATCACAAAGGTCATTTCTATCTCATTCTGTTGGTAAAAGCAAACCAGAAGTCCAACTCGGATTCAAGCAGTTGGAAAATAGACTCCGCTTCTTGCAAAGAATTTGTGGCCATGTCTAATCTATCAAAGAAAGATATGGTGGAAGATGCTGGTGGGGATGGGGTAGGGTGGGGGGAGAAGCAGAGATTAATATACATACATGTGCTAAATCTTGTGTATTGATTATAAGGAGTATAAAAATTTAATGGAAAATTCTTCATTAAATAAAAGGTGAACAAACACTTGAGAAATACTAATATAGAGTGATACATATTGTTATCTTGTTGGGATACATATGTTATCCCCTTATGTCTTGATTGGACTCAGTATAAAAGGCCTAACTTGCTGGAAATGGATATATCCTCTTGTTCAGGGGAGTATTTGAGGGGAATGCTTTTTATGTGAAATGATTTAAATCCAAATAATACAGAAAATTTTAAATTTTTTATTTTCATTTTGAAGGGAGGGGTTAAGGATCTTTAAGACAGATTATGAGTTTTTTCCTGATTAAATCAATAAGCATAACATGTCTCATTCAGCCATCATTATCTGGCTCCATTAAAAGTTGTCATCCCAACTGGAGTAATAGTTCAGATTTAAGACTAGTTGACTGTCTTAAATCTGAACAGGAATAGGCATGTCTTGGAGTCATGTCACCATGTCTCTTACTTAGGTGCTTGGCCAATTAATGTCCTTTAAGCCAGTTGTTTCTTTTCTAATAAATGCTCTGGCATGTACATTATTATTGTAGGAAGCTTTACACTGTGATTTCTCTGTGACACTAAGCTTAGTTGCATCTTTAACTTTTAAAAAAATTCATTGTCAAGAGCCAGAGTTTATAAGCTATGTGATTTTAAAAATAATTTTTTTCTACCAGTAATATACAGTTACCACCTAATTATGTTTCTATTTTTAATTAACTGTTGAAATGATGGTATTCTTACTAATAGCTAACATGCATTGAGTGCCAGGTATTGGACTGAACATTTTATTCATGTGAGTGAATTTAATTCTCTCAATAAATCATTCTATGAGGTATGGGTTGTCCTCATTTTCTAGATGAGGAAAGAGAGACTTAGGGTAATCAACTTTCCTTAAGTCACTCAGCCACAAAATATGTTCCTATGGACTTTATTTTCAGAGGCAAAATTTAAAGATACACTTCAGCTATTTTTCAAAGACACATTGTGTTCTGCAAAATAGAAATGATGTAGGTACGATGGGCCTTTAAACATATATTCAACATTTGTGTGACATTAATGCCCATAAGTTAATATCATAAGATCGTATATCTACATAATAATGGAATATATCAAATTAATGATGAATTTAAACTTCAGTTGAATGCAAATTTTAAGTCAAGGCTTGACAAATGTTTTCACTAAGCATCAGTAAATATTTTTGGTTTTGTGGGCTATGTGGTTTTATCACAAGTGTTCAACTTTGCCATTGCAGTGCAGAAGAGGACATAGAAAATATGTAAGTGAATAGGCTTAGCTATGCTCCAGTAAAACTTTATAAGACCACATGGTGGTCTGAATTTGGCCTATGAGTGTTAGTTTACCAACGTATTATAGGCTGTTTGGTGCCCACTTAGTTATCAGTGATGTTACCCTGATAAACTGTTGTTGGGATGTAACATTAATGATAATAAAGAAGTCTGTTTTTAGTATACAAAGGTCTGGAACATGGGGAAACCTGCTCCCATCCATGCATTAACTAACATTGAATGGCTTGTTGACTTTAGCCATCTTCATAATGGCTTCTTTCATCTAATTTATTAGAAGCTCATTGAGTTAAGATATCTTGTGGCGGCAAAATTGACATGGTGTGCCACTACCATGAATAAGTGTGCCCATCCGTATCCCACAATCAGGATAAGAGGAAACCCACATTACACCCTGAGACAAACCAAAAATAAGTTTGTTCTGCCTAGTTTTAGTCTCTAAGACAAATGAAACCGTCAGCATTTCCCAAAAGTTAATGACTGCCTAACAAAACAACTCTATCTTTGACTTTTTACAAAACTGATGTCTGAAGATATATTGAAATATGCAGATGTTGGCTATAAGAAAATGTTTTCCCCCTCCCCTATCATGAAGAGAATAACCATAAACTCAGTAACCTCGGCAATTAACAAAGTTAATGTACTCATGTTTTTTATTGATGAGTCAGTTCTCCTGAAGTTTGCATCCTTTGCAACTTCTTTGCAAGCAAGCTGCTTTTTTTTTCTTTCCTGTAAGATTTGTCTCTAATTCTTCATTTTACACATGTTAAGATTTGTAAGCCTGTTTGCTTCTAGCCCAGTGTGAACATGGCAAACTACTCTAATGGGCACATAGATGATTGATAATTTAAAATTTTGAAGTTTAACCTAACCTTGAGGCTGGTCATGGGCTATTTTGATGTTCTACGGATAAAGCCTTTGGTCACAGTGGCAAGAGAAATGTTCCTTTTGTCTGCCTTGCTTCCATGGTGACAGAAGCAGGCAGGATTTGAGGGAATTCATATTGGAAAGAGACTCGGGAAAATAATTGTAATTTTGAAATTTATATAATCTTTGTGAAATCTTCTTTGCCCGAGCCAGACTTGACCTTGTACTTATGTTTGATTCACACGGTTTGACAGATATAACAAGGCTAATGACATCATCTAACATTCTACTTCCTGCTGACTTCTGTATTCTTTTAAGACAGTATAGGTTCCCAAAAAAGTCATGAATATGGGGCAAGGTGTCCTGGCTTTTGCAATCCCAAGATGTCATTAGTTCATTTCTCTTCAGTCCTAAGATTGAGATCTTTGTCAAAATGACCCAGAAAATGCCATCAAATAATGCATTGGCTAGTAAATTCCCTCCCCCACCCCTATTATAGTTTTATCACAGTGGGATAACATGAGCTGGTTCCATAATAATTGATAGGGCAGACTGGACAAATATATTTATCATTGCTCCTTCACATAATCTCATGAGGACAATAAAGAAATGAATATAAACTCATAAGGGCAAAAGACAGGAAAACAGACAAGAGGTAAGCATCATCAAAATTTTAGAACTGTCAACACATAGAAACAACCTAAGTGTCCGTCAGTGGATAAATGAATAAAGAAATGTGAGATGTTTATATATACATACATGTATATTTGTATATATACTGTGGGGTATTATTCAGCCATAAAAAGAAGGAAATCCTGCCATTTGTGACAACGTATGAACTTTGAGGACATTATGCTAAGTGAAATAATCCAGACAGAGAAAGACAAATATTGTATGATCTCATTTATTTGTGGAATCTAAAAAAGTCAAACTCATAGAACTGGAGGGTAGAAAGGTGGTTGCCAGGGGCTGGGAGTGGGGTTAGGGTAAGGAGATGCTGGTCAAAGGGTATAAACTTTTGTTATATGATGAATATGTTCTGGAGATCTGGTGTATATCATGGTGATTATAATTAATAGTATGGTATGGTATACTTGAAATTTGCTAAGAGTGTAGATTTTAAGTGTTACCTCTCTTTCCATACACACACAGGCAGCTATGTGAGGTGATGGCTATTGTCACTAACTTGATTGTGGTAAACATTTTAAAATGTATAAATATATCAAATCACATTGTGGACCTTAAATATCTACAATTGTTTTTGTCAATTATACCTTGATAAAACAGGAAAGATAAATAGCAAGTTCTATAAAAAAATTTAGAACTATGGCTATCCTATATAGTATATGGTAACTACATGTGAATATTTAGAATTAAATTAATTAAAATTTAAATTAAAAGATTCTGTTATTCAGTTTTATTAGTTATTTTTCAAGTTCTAAGGGGCCAAGGCTAGTGAGGAGCCAGAAAGTTCAGATTCATTAGCCTCACTGCAAATATGCTTTTACTAACTATTTTCTTGTACTCTGTATAAGAATCAGTGTTTACAGATCAAATTAATTCATCCACTTCTCTGGAGAGTCAGGGGATTATAAGAGTATTGACCTAAGAGACACATTTTCTTATTAAAATCTGTTCCTCTGATTGGCAAAAATTAAGTTCATACTTTCCATCCTAACTTTCAAACTAGATAAATGACAGTTTCGATCGTAAAGAACCTTAAGGGAAGAGTGAATACCAAAGAGGCTTTAATTAATAACTTTTCCAGATCTTACACTGGCCATTAGATCTTTCTTCTCAAGCAGCATTTGGCCACCAACTTTACTTATCATGGTTACCCACATCGTTCTTGCCCTTATAGTTCTGTCTTTGCCTCAAAGGATGAAGCAGAAATACCTGGTTGATTTTAACCTAAGTACCAACAAAGAGGACTCTGCCATGTGTTTCCTTCATATCAATACACAGAGAAGTGCATTACTGAACAGAGAATATTTATAAGGCTTGCTATTTTACCTTATCAGAAAATGATCATTTTGTTGGATCAAGTGAGTTTTCTGGCACTACCTAGGTTAAGGATTCCATGATCCAAGGTGCTGTGCAAGCCTGTGGCTCCAATCCACATATTCACTTGTTGAGAGGGAAAATCTCACCACCCCCTTCTAGTGCCTCTTGGCTCAGGATTTTAGTTGTGCCTTGCCTGAGGTGCACAAATAAAAGAATACTTTATCTCTTTCTAAAGGCAGAAGGTACTGTCTGCTGTGCTGGGCCTCTCTGTTCACCTTTGGAAGGATAAGAAAGCCAAACAGCCCCTCCACATGCTCCAGAAGGTAGTTAAACTCAGGTGCGAAGAGAGACAAAGAAAAAGCAAGTCTTAGAAGTTTCTGAGCGTGAAAGTTCATTGACTGTTCCCTAGGTGTGTGATATAAAATAACTCATGTTACCTATCCCCTGAGGCTCAGGATATAATAAGGGTTGTTATAAGAAATACATTAAGTAAATAAAAGAGAGAGTGTGAGGATACTAGTCTAAGTTTATGTTTATTTTTTTTAAGTTCCGGTATAGTTGTAAGCAAAATAAACAGGAAAGTTTGTGCGAATGTTGGATTAAAGGGTGTGTGTGTGTGTTTCCCCAAATCACATAATCCTAGAGGAAACTGGATCTCTTATATTACTCTAGTTTTTATTCTGACATTGAAATTATTTTTAAAATTATATTTAAATATCTACTTCATATATACATTAACTACCAGAAATCAGTGGAAAGATTTCCTTAAGAAATTTCAGACTTGACATTCACATCCAAGTTCTGATTTAACACATTCCCTTTTGTTGCACAGAAAAGGCTCTGTTAAATTTTGCTCTCATAAATTGTTTGAATTCAGCTGCTTAAGTTTTTTAAAAAAATTTTCTTTGGGGAAAATATACTTTGTACAGAGTTGAAGGACTTAATTGTAATGTTGCAATCTCTTTTTTAAAAGTACTTTAAATTAGAATGTTTTCCCTATTATAGCCTCTACTTTCTGCTATGATTTGCAAAAGATGATTTGTCTTTTGATGGAACAAGATTATGAAAGGTAATTAAAAGTAGTCTCCAGACAGCTCACTAGCAAGATTAACACATTATGTAACTTTTTAAAATTTTATAGCATTTACAGCAAAACACAAGTGTTTCATATGCAGGCTTAACAACCTTTTGTATTACTTCTTGGCCTGGGAAATTAGGATGTAACTGGATAATGACTTTCCTTGTAACACTGAGGGAGATAAGACATTTCTATAAAACAGGCTAGGATCAAACTCTTCTATTAGAGCCTTTTTAGTCTTGTTTCTCAGTGTTTCATGTTGCTTTTATAATTAGTTTCAAATTTAATCCTATAAAATTTGAGGAAAAGAAAAAAAGATGTGAAAATTCACATTTGCAGCTGGATGATTTTTAAGCTATTTAACACAGACCTTTGATGATATATTAAGTCCAAATTGCACAAGTGAAAAAATAAAGGGGTTTATAGTCATGTTATAGCTGTGGAAATACACTAGCTTTCCCCTTAGAGCTACAGTAATCTGGAGACTAGAAGGTTGTCCTTAAGAATAGGGTAAATGTCTATGGGTGGGTATTGAATTACATTTATTCTGTTGTATAAAAATTCTTAATATTAATGTAATGCACCATGTAAAGAGGTTGCCTATAACAGACAAGGAATTAATAGTCTTAATTTATATATTAATATATAAGGCAGAGATAAATGCTCCACTAAAAAATTGTAGATTGATGAATGTCAATAGTTATAAAAGAAAAAGACATGGTTAATAAATAAAAAGATACATATTCAATTCTATTAGTAATCATCAAATAAAAATGAAAACAGTAAAATATCACTTTGCCTATTAGATTTGACAGGTCAAACAGGTTGATAATATCCCATGTTAGTGAAAGGAAGGGGAACCAAACACTGATTACAAGAGTAGGGTGCAACAATCTCTATAAGCTTTCTAGAGGGCAATGTAAGGTACACAGAAGGAAATATTTCAAAAAGAGTCCGACTCAGCAATTCTATTTCTTGTTTAATCTGAAAGAAATAATAGGACAAGTCCAAGAATGTTAATGGTGGCTTTAGAAACAACTAAAACTTCTTTTAAGATAGTAATTAAATATATCACAGAATACTGATACGATTAATTATGTAGCCACTGAGGAGTGATATATATTTTGCTGGGGACTGATTCTCCATGAGGCTCGCATTTCCACATGTTTTAAGAGCAGAGGTACTGACTGCTTTTGTTTCAAACTATCTTTGCAAACATGTTTGTCTAACAGCCTTGGAAAATAGAGATGTCTTCCTCCAGAATAAAGAACAAATATGCTTACTGTTTAGTATAAAAGATTCAGACTCCTAAAGCTCAGTGTTATTCTCTTGCAGTTAAAACTCAGGGTGTGTCCAGGTATTATCTAGCCTTCTTTACAATGTCCTATGGGAATTGGCATTGGGGAATGGGTGTAAGAAAATACTGATACTCTGGCTATTTCCATTTCTGTAACAGTTCTTTATTTCTGACCCAGGCATCTGTGTCTTTTGTCAGTATTCATGAAACTGTGGCATGGTAACTTGTTAGCTTGTAGTGTAAAATGTCCGACTTTTTACAGTTATTGACTTACCTTTTTCCTAATTAAAATTTTCCTGGTTTATTTTTATCAGTGCTTTTTAAAATTTTAATATACAGCAAGGGATATAAAGATGAAAAATAAAAATTCTTACCAAGACTTCATTCTAAAACTACTTACTTTCTGTAACTTGTTTTGTCATGGGTCTAGAAAGAAAAAATTTATTTAAAGGCGAAAATCACTCACAGTAAGTTTAAGCTCTTTCTAAACCAAACTTATAAAAAGATCAAACTTTTATCGAATACTGAGAAAAATATTAGGATAGCTAGTCTTTTTAATTGGTGTCATAATTCCATTGTATGAAGGTTTATAATTTCTTTAACCAGATATTCATTGATTGTTCCAGTTTTTGACTAATATCAATAATGTCACAGCAAATCTTGTATAGATACCTTGGTGGATTAATAAACTATACCTATGAACTAAAATAAAATTAAAAAAAATTTTTTCAGACCTGTGCTGAAATGTTTTGACCAAAGGGATCAGTTGGGAGCCCCTTGAAAAGGCTCATTTCTTAGTATTAGGTAAAAAATGTTTTTTGACAAACAAAACAAAAAGCTATTTAATATGTATAGTGTGTGTCTAGTTAACTCTGGATTATGAGATTAGTATTGACCTTTATTTTCTCCTTTAAAATCTTTCATATTTTCTACTTTTTTTCATTGAGCTTGCATCACTTTTATAATCAGAAGGATAATAAAACTACTAAAATTAAGAGTCAAGAGATAAAAAGTGCTAAGGTGAAAAATGAGATATAGACACACAATATCAAAAGATATGAATTAAAAGTTTTGTTTCAAAGACATTCAAATAAGGTAACGATTTTTAATTAGAATGGTTTAATTCAAACCTAGCATTTCTTAAGTATAGAGGAAAGAAATGTTTCTGAATAAAGCAGATGTAGGCCTTTGCAAAAATCATCTGTTTATTCTTTTATTCATTCTCCATGTTTGCATTTTTTTCTTACATTAATCAGTTATATTTCTGGAGTTACTACTCTATGCTTATTCCTGCTTTAAGTACTATATTGGATGTAATATCAGAATCAAGGATAATATGATTTATGTGATTTTAACCTAGAAATTTCTCTGTTTGTAGTTAATCAAAGATTTTATTGTCCGTTCGATCATTTTATTTCTCATTAGCCCATTTTCTATAAGTGTGTGGATATGTAGAAGGATGCAGACATAAGAGTCATCAATTTAGATACATACTGATCAAATGAGCATCTTGTAGAGAAACTACAGTGAGTCCTCTAACAAGTTAGCTGCTCATTTGGGGAAAGAATGTGTATGTGTGCATTAGATGATTTATTAACAGGTAGCTTACCCATTTAAATGATTATTTCCCCTTAGCTCACAGTTTACATGGAAATGTTAAAACATATGATGACAGGACTGAATGTACATTTTTTGGGGGGTTAGTAGCCATCAGATTTAGACCCTCACACTTAGCCTCTGTATTAGAGAGCTAATTCCTATTAATATTCTTTTTCCTTTTTTTTATTCCTTCTTCCTACCAGTGATAATGACTTTCCTGATATTCAGGGATGCCATTTTGTGTCTACTCTGCATTTTGTCCAGAGTCCTTTGTTTGAATAGTATTAGTGATTCTGACTTCTTTCACAACGTTTTTGAAATAGTACCTCTGGAAAGAATATATCCTTCAGCTCAGGGAAATCTCTGGAGGGTCAGGAAGCATTTTAATTTATTTGAGAGGAAACTTTCAGTTCATGCTGGGGGGAGGTAGTTAACTTTTAAGTTTGTGGTAAGACTTTAGATGCTAACATTATGTTTTACAGAATAGTCAGTGCCCTTTGGTCATGTTTTGGTTTCCTAAAAGCCTCTGACTGACTTAGAAATAAATCATTACAGACAGACCATTAAATCTTATGAACTATGAATGTGCTTAATAGTCCAGTATAACAAATGCTCTAAGTTTCTCCACGAGCTATTGCTTTTACGTAAAGCCTTATGCACATTTCAAACACCTCCAACCATCTAAAAGGTGATTATTTTGACAAGATGATAGTGTGACTGGGCCTTTTTAAAGCATTCGATTGTGTTCGACCTCATAGCAAGGTGAGGTTAAAACTTTGGTGTTAATCCTGAGAGTGTTTGTTAACTCTAATAAAACTTTTGGTTTTGGTCAGTGTCTAATTAAAACCACTCTGACTGCATAAAGGCTATAGTCTATGAAAATTATGATTAAACGGTTGATTTTTATCCACAACATTTTAAAAAAGGCGACTCTAATGCCATTCTAGTTTTCTGTACAAGAGAACAATGACTTACCTCCTAATTTTTTGTACCATTATATGCAAGATGACATAGTTTCTTTTTAATAAAGTTTCTGAAAAAATAGGAATTTGTCATGGTTTAGTAATTGAGTTTGCATTCTGGTTCCACTTCTTAAATTGCTTGACACTGATCTAGGTACCTAGATTCTTTGAGACTTTGTCTCTAAAATGAGAGCTATACCAGGGTCGTTGATTATCTCAAGGTATTGCCATAAAAGTAAACTTATAAATTACTACACATATGAAGATATGCTGCCATTGTTATTTTCATCAATATTTATATAGCCCCTGCTAATTGCTTATAATATCCTAAGATCCATAAGGATAGGCATAGGCTATCTAGGCATCAAATCATTTTACAATGAACCTTAATATGGTTTCTCTGTTTACTAGAAGCAGCATAGGCAAGGAGTCCCCAGGGCCTAAGAATCTGATTTGTCAAAGACACAGCCCCATTTTCTTTCTTTTTTCTATTTTGATTTTTTATCCTTTCTTATTTGCTTAAAAAATACTCCTTACCCACAAACCCTCTTTATCAAGACTTTATCAGCATGGGGCCAGGTAACTTTATTCTTTTTGTTAAGAGCCACTGACCAAAGACCATCAAAAACATACTTATAGTAAAACAAAACAAAACAAAATCAAAAACAAAACAAAATGAAATATAATAGTTTGTTTCAGTAGGAAAGCATGCACACTACGAGTGACACTGAGTATCTCAAATAGGAAGTTACAGAGGGATACTTACAGCATTTGGGGGACTAGAGTTGGCCACAGGGTGATCTTGGTGGGGTTTGGTCAGGATTTGTACTCTAGATGAGTCTGTGGCTTTATCTTAGAATATATGTTCTGAATGAGCTGCTGTTAAAGCATTTGAGCTTAGATCATTTATCTTGTAGGCCACAATTTGGTTCAGTTTATCTGTTTTGTGAGTCATAGTACAATTTAGCAAGCTGTGAGTTCTGTTTCAATTCTCAATTACTCTTTTCTGGTCTTTCTTCAGCATAAGCTAAAGGAGAGGCCATGATCTCTGGGACATGATCAACCCGGATCTATGTTATTGTCCTGAGTCTGCTGATCAGAAGTTGTTCGGAGAACATTGTCTGCAGTTAAACTAGAGTGAGTCCCTCATATTTCTTTAGTTTCATGATGAGCTGTTAAATCTTCTGATATGGCAATGACTGCACGGCTTCACTGTGGATTCTGGAGACCATATACTTGGCACCAAAACAGGCAAAGCTAAGAAAGAGATTATTATTAAAGTCTGAAGCCTGCCCATATGTTTCATTATCTTTGCATATTTCTTTTAGAGATGAATTGTTTAGCTTTGTCAGTTTCTGAGTATTTAGTTCTCCATCTGAACATTTGTTGGGGGTAAGGTTATTGAGATTACCATGATTAAATAATGGAGCAGGGTACTAAGAGGTTACAACTTGAACTAGCAGAGAGGCAAGAAAATAGCCAAGAGGATGAGGAAGAAAATCATGCAAAGCAGTGCATGAGAGTTAGTGGTTTCTGCCTCTGGAGAGTTGAGGTTTGGAAGGTATTGGATGGAAGCCATATACCCACATGGTCATGGTTTTCAATTTGGGGACTGAAAAGCCCCAGAAGTCATCACTCACTCACAGTGGACTTTTTGTGTGGATGTCAGTGGTACCTATCAATTACATCCCTGTAGCGTCAGTAGTCCAGAAAACCTCCTGGTATACTCCTTTACTGAGGGTCTTTTCAATGTTTCTTTTAGAAGATTCAGTTCCTGAACCTAAGCTTATGAAAGGGACTTTTAGGTGAACATGAGGAAAAAGCGGACACTCTTTAGATGATATGATTAAATGGTTCTGGTTAATTTATTATAATAACTAACAATTTTGGAGTGGAAGAGGATGAAATTCTATGTTAAACAATAAGGCATAATTGCTTTCATAAGGACTTACTGTCTGATTTTCCTCGATCAAGGGTATAACACAAACTGTGAACATCTTGACAAATCTCTAAGCCTTCAAGTTATCCACAAAAGTATACTATGAATGTTATCAGTTGATAAGCATGTTTTAACATAGAGACAAAAATATTTTATATGCAGTTATTGTATTGGCCTTTTATAGGAACATGAGTATGTTTCTATCTGAAAAGCACACAATTGTTGAAATATATTTATATTAACTCATTCATATATAATCTTGGAAGGATGAACTTTTCTTCTGACTGCCACTCTTAAAATTTATCTTATGGAAAAACATTTCTCAAGACATCTTGCCTCCTGTTTGAGTAAACTTAGAAGACTCTGTATGGAGACTGACCCTGTAATCTTAGAAGAATCTCACTTTTTAGCCAGACTATTTCTATGCATTTTATGATTGCTAAGGAATCCAGTTAGACAGCTTCACAAGCTTCATTTTCACTCAAAAAGAAAATATTTCTGTTACCTTTTAAATGTAAAAAGTAAATATGTTTAGGCTACTCTTGATTAATATTTGTTTTGATTGAAAAATACTACCGAAAATTCATGTGTTGGTGATATTTTCAACCAGAGAACTCATATTTTGATCCTAGTATTTTTAAAACTCATTTTTAATTTTATTTCTTTCTTCCTTAGCTGCTGTCTATGCAAGTTCCAATGTTTGTTATTTGCTACTCAAGTGACAGTTTTAGCAGAATGTAAAGTATTGTCCTTATAATAGTACAGAACCATTTTGGAAATAAGTTTCATTTCATCTTGGCATTTAATTGACAATGGGAGACTATTATTGGACTGCTAGGCTCACTTCTGTCTAAGTTATCTTCTAATTAACCTAACATATGCTTCCTGAGGTGTAATTTTCTTTATATCAATGGTCTCTCAATTTTTAAATTGTGCCTCCTATAAACAATTTATTTAGAAAATGTGTCTTTGTAAAATGTGTGTGCATATTATTTTTTCCAATTATATGCATGTACTATTGTCATTCTGTATACTAAATATTAAGAAAGTCTGATTTCTAATTTTGAGATAAAAATATAATCAGAAATTCTATTATTTTAAAACGTATTTTGTGGGGTTATATAAGCTTACCTGGGAAACCACAGTCTCATACTTCTGATTCTTAGTAATTTTGTGCTCTAATATTTCATCAGGATAGTAATTTTGTGCTCTAAGATTTTATCAGGATAGATCTCACTTCTATTATGTTAACACTATAAAGCAGTGATTCTCACCTGAGGGGAGAATCAAAGGCATCACCTGAGAACCATGATTTGAAAAAGGCCTGTCCATGATTCCTCTGCGCCATATCCTTGCCACACCAGCCACCTCATCTCCCGAGAATGGTGACTGGTAGTAAAAACATGGTCTCAAAATTCCTTACCCAGACAACATAATGTCATGACTTGCAGTTTTTTTTTTCTTTAAAATATAGATTGTGCTTAGATCAATGTTATAGCAAAATAGCAAGGCAGAATAGTAGAACAAATACTTGCTGTCATAATGAAAACAAAATTCATATGTGTTTTATAGACATCACATCTGTGTAGTTCAAAGCAATTGTCACTGTGCAATGCCATATGCAATTATGTCCTACTATAAGCCAAGAATTTTCTTGAAAAATTACAAGTAAATAAACTTGTTTTATTTTGTAAGTGGAATCATTTTTATATGTGTTGGGAAAATCTATGATTTAAAAGGTTTTATGGGAATTTTGTGAATTTTGTTTATGAGAGTTTTGTTATAGTCATTTGCTTTTTTGGAGTATAAATCCAGATTTCCATATGCTGGTGGCCTAATGAGGTTCTCTAGCATAGAAAATGTTAGGTAATGGCAGGGAGCGGAACACCAGAGACTCAGAAGCTTTCATACACACCAATTAGAATGGCTGATTGAAGCAAATATCCAGATAATTTATACCAAATGCCCCCTTTTTGTTTGAAATATACTAAAATAAATTGTTATAAGAAAAGCTCAATCTGAGCTGCTTTTCTCAGCAATTTCAACTTCTCTGAGAAAACGTTCTAACAGTAGTCCCAAGAGGAAGCCCTGAAAAAGGTTCTGCAGTCAAATGCTTCTTTCTTGTCCCTTGTTTTGGAGTCACCATGCATTGAAGTAAGAACCCTTTAGAACGTAGTTTAACCCAGTGTTTCCTAAACTTCTTCTTCTTTTTTTTTTTGACAGGGAACCTCTTATTTACATAACATTTGTTAATTTAGCATAAAACGGGTGTTCTTTTGAAATACACTTTGGAAAATGCTAGTGTGAATATGTATGTTTGTCTGCATTTGTGTTTACAACCACAAATACTGGAGTTGAAAGTCCTTGTCAACAGTCATGTCAGAGGAGAAGCTAGCGATGGCTGGGATATGAAGAGTCCATGATGCTGCTGCTGTTCTGAGGGACTTACCTGCTGGGCAAGCACTGGGTTTGATAGTAACTGTGTTTTATCCCCAAAGAGAAGAATAGTCAACTGGTGCCCTGTATAGGGCTGTTGTTCTAGAGATTGGTCCTATGGTTTGTCAAGAGCCTATTTTTTTTCACATTTTTTTTCTGTCTTGTATGCCTGTGGGGAGAGACAGGATTGAGCATCTTTACTAAGTGGAGAGGCCCATGGGCTGGGTCAGTGAAGACCAAAAAAAAAAAAAAAAAAAAAAAAAAAAAAAAAAAAAAAAAAAAAAAAAGAGAGAGAGAGAGAAATTGAATAGTGAGAAAGCCGTGAGCTCCCCCTAGAGGTCAGTATCTGGTTACCACTACTGAGACAGGAAACTTGGAAATACATTATTTTTAGGTTTGCATATCACGATATTATTTGAAGTTTCATTTAAGAATTACTCTAATATTTATTTAAAGAGTAAAAAGTAGTTATCTTTTAATACTAGTGCTTTTTGAATTTCCAGTGTTATTTTATAATGGCAGTATTTATACAATAGCTACTTCTATCTAGGGGCTATGAACCAGTCAGAATCTGCATCCTTTTTGGAGTAAGAAACAATCACGCACAGTCAATGCAGATGACCAATCTGTAAATACTGTGTTTTAGTTAAACATGAATTTGGCTCATTATGAAGTCTTCAGATGCAAGCCCTTTATCTTCCATCCCCAAACTGAGCAATGGAAGAATTACCCTGTTTATTTACCTCTATTTGGGAAATGGTAGGCCTTTCTCTTCTATGTTATGACATTGACAGATTCTTTTCCTTATGATGCCTGCAACACTTGTAATTCCTTTAAGACCATTTTAGAACTCTGGCTGTTCTATCTTTGTGCCCCAATGCATTATTCTCTATTTTATGATGTTTGAGAGGAAGGTGGCTGAGCCCAAAGGGCTGGTCCTTGGTTCAGTCCATCCCCTCCCACACTGTGTTTTGGAGAAGGTCCTTTAGTATCTCTGGGACTCAGAGATTTATATATTAATAATGAGATGTTGGAATACTGCAAGTTGGACCCACAGTATCATTTGTACTGATGGAAAGACAACTCCACAGGGATAGCAAATTGAGGCACATTTATCCTTTAGTGTCTGGGAAAGGTGCCAAGGAGTAGGCAAAGTCACAACATAATCATGGCACATCTCCTTAGAGATTTAATTTTATCAGAAATTTAGGAGGAGGCAATATTATTTTTACATTAAAGCAAAGAGATTTGCTTAAGAGCAAATTAAAGAGACATGAATTTTTAACACAAAATGTAAGAATGAATTTTGAAGCTTTCAACAGGTCCTAGGACATGCACTCATTTCTCTTCATAGTTACGTGTTATTTCAATAATATAGCTTGAGAAGCACTGACCTAGACTGGCAGAGCTGATTGGTAACACCACTGGAGCCTGGAAGTCGACTTTGCACATTATCACACCATCATCTTCTTCAAGCTCACTTTGGGTCAATTGCACATTTACCCTTCTCCCTACATATAATCTATGGTGGTTACATCTGTTACACAATTACTGTATGCCAGGAACTCTGCCAAGTCCTTTGCATATATTTATTTAATCTTCACAAGAATCTTATAAAGAACTGTTATCCCATTTTACAGATTAGAAAACCAAGATGCAGGGATTTAAGTTATTTGTCCAGTCAGGGAGTACCAGGGGCAGAAGCCAAATGCTTTCTCTGTTGAGCTATCCAATGTGTAATTTCTCCTACAACCCTGTGGGAATGCTGACTAGGCTGCCCCCTAGAGGTGAAGAATGGGGAGCGCCCGACAAGGAGGGGAGCAGGAGATACTAACTCCTCCCGCTCACAGACTGAATTTTGAGGGCTGAATATGTGGATGGTGTACTACGTTTACATTATCAATATGCCTTTACGGAATCTAGGAGATTCCACTATGCACAGTTTGACCTAAGTATTATGGATTTCAAATGGATTTTTTATTTTGCCCAGTTCTGGTGGTTATATTACCGTAATGCACTTCAAAGTCAAAATAGAGATGGTCCTAGATAGATAAAGAAACTTGAGGTTTCTAGATTCTCTGTGTTCCTAAGACATAATAGAAAATGATGAAGTTTAGTTCAACTTAGGAGCTTATATGAGGCACTCACTGTATACCAGGCACCGAGCACTTTCGTCTAGCTAGAAGGCACAGACATGTGCATTAACCACTTTTTCTCAGGATATGTTAAATTATATGAGTGAGATAAAATAATATTCTTTATCTTGGTATTTCCTAGTTAGTATTCTCAAAGAAGAAAAATCTCTTTTTTCATTTTTTGTTTTTCTTTTGGAGAGGCGTGTGTGTGGGCAGACTACATCCTAGGTCACAGGCTGTATAGCATTATATGGTATTATGGCTTCTTAGGGGTTAACCCTACAATGGTGGCTGTTTGTGGAGCAGGCACCAAGATTGACTTGGTTAATGCATCCTTTATTAAAACGATTCCTTCTGTGATTGTTGGCCTGATGAGGGAAAGTTGTGAAAAGTTTTGCTTGCTTCAGAGCCTTAGGTTCCTAATCTGGCTGTCCTCTTGCCTCTGCTAATGTTCTCTCAGGGTTTGAAATTATTTGGTTTATTAAAAGGGCCCAATATGAGGAGCTTTGTCAGTGTCATCTCCCCAGTCTTGCCTGTGGTTTCAGGAGAAAGAGATTTCATAGGCTCTGGTCCCTTTAGAAAGCTTCATTTGAAATTCATTTGGGCCCAGAAATTTTATGGGTACAATCGGATGCAGACACTGCTTAATAACATTCTAGGCCATGCAGTGACTGATCTGCACCTTATTGAAAACCTCGGTAAGCTTCTCCGATTCCCATTAGCCTTTAGAAAACCAGAATCTAATATGACCCAAACTATAATTAATCTAGGTAGATGAGAAATGAACACATATTCTTTCTGAATTTTTCTTTCTCTTACTAGCAAAGAATTTTAAACTGTGGCTACAGCACTTCAATGTGTGCATTTTGAATCAGCAAAATGTGGAAAATAATGTGAAATCATCTGCAGGTTGATGTCTTACAATATTTTTGTGAGACCATCAAAAACAACTATAGTATAATTTTTCCATTATTGTGTCAACTATTGCTAAGAGTAATTCAATATCATAGCCTATATTTACCTCATTCTTTACATAGACTTTAAAATAACAGAACTTATGTTCTGTAACATACACTATGACTCTGACATTATCCTCTCCACTCTTTATTGAGGAAAGATAGTAACTTTCCTAGTTTCACACAGTAGTGGACCTAGGAGGAAAACCCATATATTTTAACAGCCAGTCTAGAGTTTTTACACTAAACAATTTGGTTCTTTGCTGTTATGATGTCAGCTTTGGTTAATAGGCATATTGTTCACTATTTACATTTAACTGTCACATCTGAATTGATGATCTTGATGGCCTTCCAGTAGGCCCAGGGCACTCAGATATCTTCTGCCAGTTCTGAGAAACTAATATAAATGAGTGTCATGAGCAGAACAGGGAGTGATGGGGACTGCGGCGAATTTAAAGGCTTACACCCACTTAAGAGAGAATTCCCTTATTTGTCTTCTCTGGGCATGCTGGCCTGACATTGTCAAATCTCTGGAATTTTTAAGAGGAGCTAGAGATCTAGTTTGTATGTGGAATCTTTCCGTTTTTAGTATTGACAAACTTAAATTATTATTTTTTTAACTCTGTAAGCCAAACAAACCACATCTATCAGATGGATTCAGCCCATGACTGCCAGTTGATGACATTTTTTTTTTAAACATACATATGGAGGAGTCAACAAATGAGGAAAAGTCAACATCATTTACTCAGCCTATAGATGTTTACTTTTCCTGAAGTCAGGAGTTCTGAGCAAGGCAGGGGAGCTGGAACCCACTGTGGGTTTCCAGGCTGCTTTAGCATAGGACGTTTGGGACTGCCCTCTTCTTGCAGAACTGTCTGAAATGAGGGGGACTTCCTTATAATTAGAGGCTGACCACTGAGCACCCTCTCTCTAGCATAGCCCATTCTCCAATACTTGGCCATGTACATTGTTTAATATCTTTTTTTGCTCTTCATTCCTTGCCTCTCCTTGGGTTATTTCAGTTTTAGCTGATGATGAAACTGAAATTAGTATCATTTGCAAACTACCCAGACAAAAAGCTTTAGAAGAGGGCAAAGTTGTTGTTTTAAACTAGATTTCTTTTGTTTGTATGATCTATGAATTTTATTTATTTAGTTTCCTGTCTCTGAAAACACAGAAAATTAAAAACTAATTTGATTGAATTTTCCCAGATGCAATCTTATAACAAAATTTTCATGTTAATTTAATTTGAAGTTTTTGAATTTTAACCAAATCTGGTATTAAGTGACTATGTTACCGTTATATAGCCCCTGCAAAAGAGTGCACTGTTCTGAGAGTTTTCTTTATTGTAAAATTCAGACCTGTGTGTGTATAACAAAATTCCATCTACTTAGATTAACATGAGTTGTGGCTAAGAGATTCTTTTACTGTATCTTTGTAATGGTCTGAACATTCTTGATCCTCGGAAGTGCGAAGGAAAGGTGGAAAAAGCATGGTTCAGAAAGTCTAGAATTAAAAACTATTATTTTCTGAGTACTTAACTATTTGCAATGAACTGTGCTAAGCAAGATACAGTCGTCTTACACTATTTCATTAATCCATTAAACCAGGGGTCCCCAACTCCTGGGACACAGATCAGTACCGGTCCATGGCCTGTCAGGAACTTGGCTGCACAGCAGGAGGGCAAGCAGCAGGTCAGAGAGTGGAGCTTCATCTGTATTTGCAGCCACTCCTCAGTGCTAGCATCACCTCCTCAGCTCCACTTTAGATTCTCACAGGAGCACTGGTCCCTGGTACCCAAAGTGTTGGGTTCTGCTGCATTAAACTACATGTAAGGTCATTCCCACTTTAAAGATGAGAGAACTGAGTCTCAGAAAGGTTCAATACCTTGTCCAAGATCCTGTGACTAGTAAGTAGTGGAATTTGGATTCAAACTCAAGTTTATTTGATCCTCAAGTACCACCATGTTATATAGCATCTTTCTCAAAAACAAGATTATATCCACTGCTTCAGGAACCATGCAACAGTAACAAGCAAACAGAACTAGTTGAAATGAGGCATGAAGATTACTCTGTGCAGTTCAGATGATATAAACTATTTAGCAAAGCAGGAGCACACTAGTCACAATTAATAGGACAATGAATGTCACATGCTTTTAGGACTGGTGGGGAAATAGGTTCTGGAAATGTAGCATGAGCAGCAAATTCATCTTGCTTGACCAATAGAACATTATGCCTTCAGCAGTGTATGACACTGATGTTGAATGGCCATTGGAGGAAGCCATGTCATTATTCCACCTTTTACAATAAGGTGGAATATTAATTTATGTTATGTTTTGTGTGAATTCAATGCTCACTTTGTGTTTCATTATATGATACTCCTTAATTTAACCAGTTCCCTATTCACAGATACTGAGAATTCAGTATCTATATATTTTGTTCTCCAACAAGTTGTTACCATAACTAATCATTTTGAATTGAACTTCACCACCTATAGACCTTCATTTAGACTCTGGAGTTAGACCTCACATTAGTCATAGTACATTGCATTTGTGAAAAAATTAAGTCCCAGCACCTCATCTTTGGCAATCAGGATCTGAGATGTTCCATCTCAGTAACTGTCTGGTTAACAAGATCTGTAGTTGACTCTATTCCAGGTCCTATTTGTACAGATTTATGCCTGGCCTGATGCTAAACTTGTTTGTATCTAAGCATGTAGACAGACTGCTGTAATTAACATATCTGGCAAAAAGAGAAGAATCAGACTATTATCTTAATACTTCTCCCATCTGAGTTAGCCATTAAATTATAGCTTTATCAGTCTTCACTGGTTAAGTATTTGCTATCTGTTGACTGTTAAAATGCTCACAGATTTTAAAGCCTCTGGTAGGATAATTTGTGTATATTTTCTTAAATGGATGTATTTATTCAAAAGCATTAGTGAAGCCAAATTGAAGTAGATATTTTATGGCTGCTAATTTTTAATTTATTTGCTGATATAAGTACCTCGCAAGCTGCAGGAAACAAAAGGTTTAAAACTAATAACCTTGTAAAAAATTCTAGATGGGGTACTTTGGGGATCACCAGTAATGACCTTTTGTGATAAAATTATTGGAGTTATTTACATCTCAGCCTTTGTCTTTTTATGAAGTATTAGTGTATTAGAATGATAACTTATTTAAGTTTGTGGTAAATAATTCAAATGGTATAGAAGAGTGCTGTAGAAAGTAAACACTCCTGCACTTCTTATGACCACTCTTCTGAGGCAATTCTATGTATTGACAAAATTTTATTCTTCCAGATTTTTCTATGACTATAGAAATATCTGTTAATACTCACAGTGGTGTGTATGTACCATATATTTATCTGTTATATATACCTATGGAAATATTTATCTTGTAAACATCTATCCTTGTTTTGTTCACAAATGAGATTATCATAATATTCTCAGATGTCCTTTAACTTGCTTTTTTTTTTTAACTTGATAGTAATGCTTTAACCTATTTCTGTTATTATTATTATGGGATAACCATTAAGTTACACAGAGTTCTATGTCCTTCAGATTTTCTAGGTGGGGAAAAATGGCTGAGGAATGTGCTGGATGCCATAGACCTCTGAACAGTGCTTTGCTCTTTTTCCTGATAGACTGTGGACTCTGCTGTGGTTAAGCAAAGTCTAAATTCAGTTTTCACCACATATCTGTGTGACCTTGAGGAAGTTACCTAATCTTCCTGTGCCTCAGTTTGTTTAAAATGGAGATAATAATAGTGTCTGTTTCCCAAATTATGAGGATTAAATAATATGCTGTAGTTAGCATAATTTCTGATACATAGTAAGTGCTCTGTAAACAAAAGGTATTATTATTTATGAGTCTGAGGTATGTATTAGCTTTGTATATAATTTCTGAGAATTTAAATATGAAATCATCTTCCATGCATATTAATATGGGTATTTTAAAGCATCTGCCTTCATGAGCCACTCAGTTAAAAAAAATTTTTTTTAATCAAGTCAGGCTAGTCCTAACATGCCAATCAAATTTGAAAAGATTTATTTTCATGCAAATAAACTATCAACTTCCTAATATGTATATAAAATTGTATGTAACATTTTATTTTACATGTTAAAAAACAGGGAGAGATTAAACAGGATCTTTAGAAGACAAAAAATCTAAAAGAGATAAAAATTTTATCTATAAAGAAAAGTCAAAATGCTGAGATTCATAAGCCTAGTTAATGAAAGCTTAAGGGATGATTATAACAATTTTCA
Source organism: Macroglossus sobrinus (assembly GCA_004027375.1). Taxonomy (NCBI): domain Eukaryota; kingdom Metazoa; phylum Chordata; class Mammalia; order Chiroptera; family Pteropodidae; genus Macroglossus; species Macroglossus sobrinus. Next base: position 61,313 of record PVKZ01003849.1, read on the forward strand.
AAATATGACATTTATTAGAGAAAGTATAATGGGAAAATAGAGTCAGATTAACTCACTGGAGAGAGATAAGGAAGCAATGATCGTGACAGTGGATGAGGCTACCAAGAAAGGTTGAGGAGTCCTTGGGGATCTTTTGGGCATATTTGGACATGTTTTTACATATACACACACAAACACAACAATTTCATATTGGGTGTCTTCCACTTGAAGATCCCTTCAGATCTTCTCCACCCTCTGGTTCTAGTTGGGCCAATAGTGGACAGCAGTAAGAGATTGGAGGATGGGAGGAGAGTAAGGTCTGAATGTTCATTTTCCTGGCTCCCTCCCTGCCTGTGTTTATCTGATGATTGTAATGGTATGCCTGCTGTTATTCACCATGACAGATCTTATTTATTTCCTCATGACATTTCAATAATTATTTTGTTTATTTACTCATTGGTTCATTGCCCCATCAAATGTAAGTCCCAAGAAGGCAGGTACCATGTCTGTGTGTTCACTACAATATCTCTAGGCTAGCACAGTACTGATTTATAGTAGGTGATCATCAATGAGTAACTACTGCATAAATGCATGAAAACACACAGACTCATTACCAGTATAGCAGGTGGTTGTTCCCAATACTCTCCATCCTTAACCTCTTTGATATTGTTGCCCTTTGTGGCCCCTCCAACTAGACTATAAACTTTTGGAGAACAGATACTTTATGCTAAAAAAAAATCCTTCATGATGCTAAGTATTCAAAACATACTTTTTGATTGGTGGTTTAATGGCAAGTGCTGTATTATTAGAACTGGTTCATTAAACAAATATTTATTGAACTTCTATGGGCCAGGTATTGTTTAAAATTCTCTGCTATATGAGTGAATAAGACTATGATCCCTGTTCTCATAGATGGAGACAGACAATATATAAACACAAAAAATAAGTAAAAAATATATTATGATAGAAAACACTAAGTACTGTGGAACATTAGAAAAACATGCTAAAGAGCATGCTAAAGAAAATGGGGGTGGATGGTTGCTAGGATGGGCATGGGGAACAGGTTGTGATAATAAATAGGATGGCTCGGGAAGGCCTTATTGAGAAGATGACACATGAGCAAAGAAAAGAAGGTGAGGGAATTGGGCAAGCTAATATCTGGAGGAAGAGCTTTCTAAGCCATGGGAATAGCTAGTGCAGTGTCCTAAGGCAGACCTGTGTTCAAGGAGCAGCAAGGAACCCCATATGACTGGAACAGACTGGGTGAAGGGCAGAGTGGTAGGAGATGGGGTGTGTGAAGGAAAGGAAGGGCTCATGGGCCATTGCGAAGACCTGAGCTTTCACTCTGAGTACCTGGGGAGCTGTTGCAGAGTTATGAGCAGCAGTGTCATATGATCTGACTTCTGTTTTAAAATGAAAGGTGGAGACAGTGACACCAGTCAGGAGGCCATAGCAGTAATCCAGTAGGTATGACGGTTCAGACAGGACGATGGCAGGTGGTGAGGTGTGGTCATGCTCTGGACGTGTTCTGAAGGTTTCTGTAGCTACTTTATAACTAGGCTTAGTGTACATTTTATCTCCAAATTGGGCATTAGGAAAAGAATAGGAAAGCATCTTCAGGTAAATGTTTGTGGGTGGCAGTCATGACTACCTCCAGGAAATGGAATCACAGTAATATTTGCCATGAGGAGATATAAGCTACACTTGGAGAAAATTAATCTATTTTATATTCATTTATTTCTTGAGGGTCTACCATATACCAGACACTGTTCTAGGCATGAGAGCTATATGAGTGAACAAAACAATGTTGCTGCCTTATGGAACTGGCACCCCAGGGAGGGAGACAGGAAGAAATTTATATAAGATCAGCCAGTAAATTAAACGTGTTATTAAAATAAGTGTGTAAATAAACAGAGTATACTTTGGAGAGAATGGTCTGGGCAGGTCCCTGTAAGCGGGCGGCATTAAAGCAGAGGCCTGAATGAGGTAGAGCTGTGAGCCAGGCAGATGTCTAGGGCGTGAACATCCCTGGAACAGGAAACAGCCAGGGGCAAAACTTTACTGGGTCCTTTCACGAACTCAGTGTTAAGCCCTAGGTCAGTCAACCACTGCATTTGGAATGGAGATCTGCTTTAAAGCTTTTGTCAGAAATCCCTGCAGAGTACAAGTGGCTGTGGACATGTTGGTATGGCCAGTGACTATTTCCAGGCTGTCGCTTTTGGACTCAAAACACTGGGATTCTCAGTGAGTACCCCTCCTCTGCTCAGTCGTACATTCTTGATGGCGCATCTTATATGTATTCACCTGTTCTTTTCTGGGCTCACAATGATCATTTGTCTAGATCCTCAACAATTCATACCTAAATTGTAACCTAATTATTTGCAATCCTCCAGCCTTTCAAGGATGGAGATTGTGAGAAAGGTCATTTTTAAATTTTATTTTATTTTTTTTTAACACAGCAGTTCAAGTACTTTCAGAGAGCTATTGTATAATCCCTTGTAGCATTTTTGTCTTCCAGGCTGACTGTTTCCTCAATAGTTTGTCTATGACATGGTTTCTAACTCCCTTAATTCTTTGTTACCATTTTCTGCACATTTCTGAGTATCAAAATCCTGTAAAAATTTAATGTTTAGAACTGACTTCGTATTCTGGATATGTTCTGCTGAGTTTCAGGATAAAAGGGCTGAAAATCCCATGATTTGAGAACTCTACTTCCTTGATCTGAACACTAAGCTTTTAATCACTGAAGCCAAAAATCACATTATTTTGTTTAGCATCTGTAACCTATTATTAATTCATATGTAACTTGTAAGCAAATAAGGCTCAACCTTGCTCAAAAGTAAGACAGATATAAGTTTAATTTAGATTGGGCTATATACTGGCTGTGCATGTTTTAGGCCAGTTATATTTAACCTCTCAGAGTCAAAGTTTTATTAATTATAAAATTATGTACATAATTTATTTCTCGATTGTTGTAACAAATAAGTTAGACTTTTTGGAGGCATTTAGTAATGTTAGCTCCTTTCTAGTTACATCATAATCTACTCTTTAGGTTCAAGCTCTCCTGTCAATTAGAGTATGGAAAGAAGAAAGCTAAAAAGCTGCCTACTGTCTCTGGTTATATATGTATTTCTCAGTGACCTGTGGAGAAGATAAACCTGGCACATGAAGGGTCCTCAGTAAATACATACTTATTGAATGATTGTATTGGATTTTATTTCAGGTAGGACGGGTGAGTCACTGTGATTCGGCTGCTGAGACCAATGGGTGGGTGATATTTTAGTTTGTATCTTTGTAGGGTTGGCTCTGTCTGCTTCTCTTTCTCAAAATTATGAAGGATTGGCAAGATGATATAATGAATGTCATTAGTACAAGGTTGCTTCTTTCAGGGCTGTTAATTCAGCCTGGCCACTGGAGAACCATTTAGTGCCTTGAAATGGGTAATTTGTTAAATGACACATAAGAAAGTTGAAAGAATTAATGTTCCTCTTCAAAGAATAATTTATTCCTTTTTTTCTCCCATCCAGGCTACATGTTAATTCAGAGCCTTGGGTTCCTTTTAAGAAAAGAGCTATAGAATAACACTGTAACTACCTCTTTATTTATAGCCATAAGACTTGAAGAAGAAATGTAATATGCAGGATAGATACTGGCACACCTAGGGGAATTTCTGCAGAGAATAGAAGCTTGCCAGACTGAATATAGGAGAGCACAGCTGACATGTACAGCACTGGGAGAATATTCGAATTTGCATAGAACCTTGTCAGATTCATGACAGCTAAACCTGTTGCACTTTTTATAACCAAGTTTAATAAGTGTGGCTACCAAGGTGAATTTTAATCCTGGTTCCTTGGAAGACTGTAATTCTTCTAGCTTAGTGGGAAGTGGTTTGTAAAATAAGATGCGAAGTTCCTTGCATTGGAGTAAGGGGTTCTTTGCCTTTGTGTCTGTTTCACTTACACTTATCGAATGCCTATGCTGGGTCATCTGAAACTGTTCAGTTCACAAAGAGCCTGAAGAGGAAGAACCTGTGTATATATGCAGTCTTCTTAGAGCTGTCCAGATGTTAACCACGAGGAAAGTATTAGTGCAAATTAAAACACTAACTTCACAAAAGTACTCAACCAAAATAACTCGACCTTAAAAAACCCACTGTCTTAAATTTGGGCAACCTAAAAAGGCAAACTTTTAAATTAATATAATAGAAAGCCTATATAACTCAGTGGAAATGTCAGACTTATGAGCCTCACAGTAAATATACTATATAAAAGGCAATGCTCTGAGATTTAAAGGGAGACTTGATGCAAATTACAATTGATGTGATGTATTTACCAAGGTGGATATTTAATGAGTCAAGCATGTATTGCTCACCTGTTCAACTGTTGCCTTGTTTTGCCTGCCTGCCCAGAAAATTGCATCCAAAGGTTATGAAGAAATATAATCTGTGGAGCTCTGTGATCAAATGGGATTTTTCTCTAGTGGAGTCCAGTTTTTACTTGTCTTTTATTGTCATCAATTTTAAGTCTAATAATGGCCTCAGGTAATAATGAGGTTTACAAAGACATTATTACCAGAGAGTCTCAGGTAACATAGTGACCAATTATTCCGATCCCCAAACTGGACACATGCTCTAATGACTGAAGGTTTTATTGTTCTTTGGTTTTTCTGAAATAAACTTACTCTGGAAACACTGGCTGGAAATCATTGGCTTGAAGAGGCCAAGAGTGCTGGCTCTCCTCAATAGTTCAGTGTGTGTGTGCGTGCACACGTGCTGCCAATTACATCAGGACAGACCAGTGGACACCCAACCTATCTCTCCCACGAATGGCTATCATTCCTGTGCTCCCTTTCTTCTTCAGTTCCTGGGCATGGATAAGGAGGAAGCAGGACAGAGCTAGCCCCGCTTGCCTTGGGTTCATCCACATATCAAATCCTGGCTCCTCAGCCACCTCTCTCTGATTGTTCCAGCTCTTTTCCTGTCTCCAGTTTGGCATCATCTTATTATGAATAGCCATCTGAAAATCATCCAAGCCTCAAGTGGAGGTTTGTCAGCTCTGGCACAGTAATTGATAGAGGAAACAAAAGGGGATCATTGAAGAACAGAATCTACTAAAGGTAGGTAAGAAAAGGCTATGCAAATGGTGAGAGTGAGGCTGGTTTTTAAGATCCTGGCATTGTGTGCACAGACTTAGCTTCCTTTGGGACAGGCTTTATAGTGTAGTCAGACACCGTCTCTTTCAAAAATACTGGCAGCACTTGACTCATTCTAAATTACAGGCATCCCTGATTTTTATGCCAGAAGACATGTTCCCCCATGTGCCGCTGGAAGGCCACATGGCCTTGCCATTGCTAATCAGTGGTCATGGGACTCTGAGGCTACTGAGGACCCTGGCTACAGCCAATTAATGCGAGCCCTAGGTCACAGGTGGGAAGTAAGCAGTTCACTCCTTTTCTAATTCTTATATATTTTGGAAGTGTGTCCATGATTAACGTGGTCTGAAATCCTCAAAATAGAAAAAAAAAATCACTTTGGCTAAGCAAGAGATGAGAGGAAAATTCCCATATGAACTTGGAAAGATAATTTAAATGAGGTGCCTAATTAGGGCATGGCAAATGAAACCAGACAGAGTCAAATCCATAGTACTATTTCTTTGGAAGGGGAAAGTTTATCTCCGTTGATAGAGCTTGTGTAAGGTTTTAAGAGTTAGTTGGCATCCTGTGGCTTCTGATTAAATTGCAGTTTAACATTTGATACAATATCAAGGAAAGTAAAACCACTATTAGTCAAGTAGATCTTTTAAATGATGTGAAAACAATTTTTTTTATTGTGCAAGTGTTTCATAAAAATATTTCTTCTTTTCCTTCAGTTCTTTTTGTGTTTATTATTTTTGAATAATAATACACAGTGTATAACAGTGATTGGCATAGTAAATACTTAAAAATATTTATTGAGAAAAATGAATGAATTGAAGATTCAGAACATGACTGTGGTATTTTGCTATTATGTGCTGTTAAGCTCTTTGCTAATTTGTTTGCTAAATAAGTCATTGTTAATCTCCCATTATGAGCCTAGGTTCTAGGTTCTGGAAATACAGCAGTGATTAAAACAGACAAAAAGTCCATTCCTTTGGTAGCTAACAGGTTAAAATCTGTGAAGATTATTGATGTTGATATGACATTTCTTCTAATGTATTTCTTCTAATCAGATAGCAATATGAAGGTTAAATGCAACAAACAAACAAACAAACAAACAAACAAACAACTTTTTGGATTCACAGCCCAAGGATGTGCAACTCCTTCAGTTTCCTTGTTTCCTCGCTCTGCTCCCATTATTCCTTATACACAGGGTGGAACAGTTTGCAAGAGAGGAGCTGCTTCTATTTCCCAGGCCAATGTTCCTTTTAGTGAAGCCAGTGTGTAGAGAGCAGTGAGACACCATGGATCTGTAACCACATGATTTATCACCTCCACTGGCCTGGAGTCAGTGGTGAGAAAAAATATGTTTGTAATACCCAGAAGTCTCTCAAGTGTGTATGCTCAAATGAACTCTTGTTTTGCTCAGTTCTCTTTTATCATGCAGTCTTTGTCTACAGCACAACTTTCTGACAAAATCATCCAAGGCTTTTTCTTAAAGAGGTGCAAGCTCTAGGCTTGTTCTGCCCCATATAGAAGGCACTAGCAATGTGTGGCTACTGGACACTTGAAATGTGTTTAGTGTGAGCAAGGGAAGAAATTTTAAATTTTATTTGATTTTAATTTAAAACTGATAATTCAGTTTTGGAAATATTTTATGAATATTTGGATAACATGGTACCTATGTGAATCTATTTTTTCGACTGCTAATTTTCTGAAATTTGAATACATATTAAGTATTTCCAATGAAAATTTAGTGTCCAAACTGAGATGCATTTTAAGTGTAAAACAGATCAGATTTAAAAGGCTTACTATGAAATGGTAAATTATCTTATAAAAACTTTAAAATATATTGATTACACGTGGAAATGATATTTTAGATACATTGGATTACATTACATACGTTAGAAAATAAATTTCTCTAATTTTTATTTTTTAAGTGAGTCTACCAAAAAATATTAAAAAACATGTGGTTTGTACTATATTTCTATTAGACCATGTTAGTCTAGACCAAGTGTAATTTCTCCTCTACCATTTGTCTATTTTTTCTTGTTATAAAGAAGTTACTGTAAGATGCAAGTCAGTACCCAGAGCAGTCAGGAGTGGCCTGGCAGAGTTTCAGTCTTCACTGAGACCTGTACTTTGTTAAACTCCCAGTAAGACCTTTCTCACCTTACCGATTAAAAGAATTCTATCTGCTGTCTCTCTTTACCTTCCTTTCCTCTTCCTCATTCTCCCTCTACTCCTTTCACCTCTACTGATCTGTAATTTTTCTTGAATTAAATAACTCATGTTGTTTTTACTGCCTTGATATCTTTCCCCCTTCCTATGTATCATAGATTTCTCCTTTGAAATCCCCTCTCTATTTAGTACAGACCATGTAATTCACCTTATACTGATGCAATATTGAATACTGGCTAATGTTTCTAGAATGGAATGGTATAATTAAAATACCAATTAAAACATATTAGTTTGTTGCTGTGCACATTTATTTTAAAGTATTAATTAGTTTCTTAAATGAATTTATCTGCCTTGATCAGAAGGGTGACTGTTTAGTAAGTATAGTAGGGAAAAATGGGGTCATTGAAAATATCTTTACCACCAATAGTTTGGATGAACAAGAGAACAGTGGTATAATTAGCAGGAGTAAGCAAATAAAGGGGAGAAGCTTTTTGGGGCAGAAACTGAACATCTTCAATTGGGCATATTAGTCTTGGAGTTCTGATATGCACAGGGTCAAGTCTTTCCACAAGTAGCTACAAGTGGAAGTCTAGAGCTGTGCTATTTAATATGGTAGCCACAAGCCATCATATTTAAATTTAAATTATGTGCTCCAAAGTCCAGTGGGACTAGTAATTGCCACGTTGGACACCACACATTAGAACATTATCATCATCGCAGAAAGTTCTGTTGGACATTGGTAGTCCTGGAGTAGGGGCTGGTTGTGGTTGGGGAAGTTGGGGCCATTGACTTAGAGATGACTATTGAAATTGGGAACTAGTTGAAATCTCTGAGGCAAAGAGGGTATAATGAGAGAAGGAACTTAGGGCCTAACCTTGGAAAACTCCCATTTTAACAGAATGAGCACTAGAAAGGAATGAAAAATACAAACACAATCTTACGTTTCTTGTCTTATTTTGTACAATATGAAAAGAATTTATTGTGTAGACTATGAAGCTCCTTATATAATGGCTATTGAATACCACAGGGAACAGCATATTCATAGTAGAATTGTGTGAAAGGTGTGTATTGTAAACTGGTTTCTTGCACAAAAGCAAAATGTTAGACTGTGGTATTGGGTCATTTCTGTAAGGGAGAGTGAGATAGTTGAGGGATTTTTTTTTTCCTAATAACTTTAAGTGAGTTAAGCTTTAGAGCTTAGATAATTAACATGTTCAATAGAATCTCCTTCAAATACATTTTGCCTTAATAGGCTTTTGGCAAGTGCACAGTGATAGTCAATTCTTGACTGAATTCTGAAACAAGTATTCTATTAAAGCAAATGCCTTATTCTTCAGCTGTGATGTAGGTATTCTGTTCTTTAGGTTAAAGCAAATGTCTTATTCTTCAGTTGTGATACCCAAGGCAGACAGAATCACTGACTTCTGTGGGAGTTTCAGAGCCTGACTTGAATTCTTGTCCAGACCATGGCTGCTCTATTTCTGTAAATGTATGGTCTTTGGAGGGCATACAGGTGGCTAAAAATAGTGATGTTTTCTCTAGATGTGTTCATGCTCTTGAATTCATGGTTTGGCTCATAGAGTTGAACAAATATATTATCGAAAGTAGAATAGTGCTTCACTGAATATGAAGCACATAGTTTGGGAGTAAAAATGATAAAAGTGCAAATATTATAAAATGACATTTTATAATATTTGACCTTGAAAAAATATAGTTTCAGAGAAGATTATATAATGAAGCATCAACAGGATAAATTTGAATGTAAATTTATATGACTATATGACCTTGAAAAATATATAGTTTCAGAGAAGATTATATCATGAAGCATCAACAGGATAAATTTGGATGTAAAAGGAGCCTTAAGTGGAACTAGTCAGATTGGATTTTTAGTATTTCCAATTTAATTGTTAGCAAATGTCTATGTCATTTTCGTTTAGTATAGGCAGTGTTGAGCTATTTCTGAGAATAAATGATGGATTTCTTTGCTATTTAAGGCTACTATTACTCAGAAATAATTTTAAAATATCACAAATAAAAAGTTTGCTTTCCTCCATAAACTGTGGTGTGTTGTTGCCTTATGTCCCCTCTTCTCTGTTGTTGTTCTATGTGTTCAGCAGAAACACACACTCACATCCTTTGAGGAGATGAGTCTGCACCTTGTACATACCTCTACTAGGCACTGAAGCCATGAGTTTGACTCCCTTGCATGATGACTTCTCATTTATTTCTGTGTTCTAATCATCTGCCAGAATGCTGGACGTGTAGTAGGCTCTCAATAATTCATTTATTGATTCCTTGCCATATTCCACAAAATATTAGAGGCAACTAATAACTGTTGAACTGTGTTTGTAAGTTTCTACTTGTTTAATAAACAGAACATGTATCCAGTTGGTTTGCTAGAGCTGCCATAACAAAACACCACAAACTGGGTAGATTAAACATTAGAGGTTTATTTTTTCACAGTCCTGGAAAATAGAAGTCTAAAATCAAGATATCGGCAGGATTGTTTTTCTCTGAGGCCTCTCTCCCTGGCTTATAGATGGCTGCCTTTTCCCTATGTCTTCACGTAGTCTTTCCTGTGTGCACAAGTGCTAAATTTTCTCTCCTTATAAGGACACTAGTTAGATTGGATTACAGCCCACCTGTAATAGTCTCACTTAATGCAATCATCTCTGTAGAGGCCCTTTCTCCAATACAGTCACATTCTAATGTATTGGGGGTTAGAACTTCAACATATGAATTTTGGAGGGATACCATTTTATCTAAATATTACACTAAGTTGCTAGAAGCAAAGTTAAAAGTAAAAAGTTGTGATGTGCCTGGCCCTCGACTATGTTATTTAGCATTAGAATTTTATCTGATGAATAATTGTTTCTACTCATCCTTATTTTATAACATAGAGAATCCATTGGCTTGATTCAGAGACCAAATCTTTTATTAAAAGATTGAGGCGATCATGACTTAGAAACAACTAGAATACGTAATTTGGCAAGGAATGGGACCTCACTCTCTAAACAGGTTCTCAGCAATTCTGAAAGCAAGAGCTTATTTTCTAGAATTTTTTTTTGGTTGATAGTGAGAAGGTTTAGAGCAGATATAATTATGGGAAGGATCTGGCCAACGATAAAGTGCAGAGGGCTTATTCTGAATCTACATGAAAATATGTGTCGAAATTGGCTTCCTCCTATGAAATGCAAGGCTCCTGTAATTCAAAGAATAGCTTAATTACTCAACCTATTTTGAGAGTAAAAATTTAAACATAAAAGCAATTATTGGTAAATTTCTTCCTGATTTGGTCATTTGTCAGCATTATTCACAATTGATTTGTGTGCGTATATATATGTGCGTATATATAGGTATTTGCCCTACATCTACTCAAAGTGGCTGCTAGTTGTATGTCCATATAATGAACAGATTTATTTTTATTTCTTTGAAAAAGATACCAATTTTATTTAAAGCTCTTTGACTCTGACTTGGATGTGTGGTTCATTTTGCTGACTTGAATCAAAATGATAATGTTTTTTATAGTTCTGAATTTGTACCAGAGAGGCTAGTCAACACTTCCACCAATGATTTTATCTTTGTTTCTACATAACCTTCTTAAAAGACAGTCTGCGGCCTCATGCGTGGGCTGTAGATCATGTGATTGTTTCCCCTCATCTCCTGTCAGAGAAAATTGGATTAGGGTTGGACAAAATATATTGACCAGATTCTTCTTCTTGGAAATTGGAATTGGACTCAGAGATTCTAGTCTCTGTCAGATAACTAAATGAAGAAAATGAGAAAGTGTAGTGGGAGTAGAAGATAGAAGGAAGAGGCAGAATTGAAAGACTGTGTGGTTCCTGAGAGATAGAGGCTTCAGTTTCTGACTTCCTAGTTCTTTATACCAATTTTCTTGAAGCTTGATTTTACTTTGTCCTTGGAATTTAGTAGCTATTACTTCAGCCTTCCAGTAATGCCTCCTCTTCTCATTTAATTAAGGTCATTTGGCCTTTATAACAGATTTTATTAAGGTGAAGTTACAGCACCTTTATCGAGGGTGTGTATATATTTAAATTTGTTTATGTGTATAATATGTTTATATAATACCATATATTTATTTTTCGCAGGACTGTCAGTACTTACTATTGAGTTCAGAGACTTGATTCTTCATTGAGTTATCTTTTCTAGGATATTGGAGTGATGAGTAAGACCATTAATAGCAATTAAACAAACAAATATAATGCTAGCTATTATTTGCTTCCCACTATGTGGTCAATGTTGTGATCACATTTTGAATACATTATGTTCCTCAATAATAACAAAATCTTGTGAGTAAATACTGTGATTATCTTCATTTTGGAGGCAAGGAAATGGAGGCTTAAATTGATGAAAAGAAAGCCTCTTTTCTAACTGCCCCCTTCCTATTTAGCATACTGGTATGAGGATTGATGTCTGGAACTGTAGTAGCTTTTTCTTTTCTTTTTTTTTTGACCACAAGGCAACAAGTATGAGAACAAAACACTAGCACACTGATGGTGGAGCAGAAGAATGGAAAGAGTCTAGGGCATTTACGTCACTGAGTTGCTAATTGAAGCTTAGAACCACCCACCTCTACATATCTTAAGGAAACAGTTTTTTGTTTGTTTTTTTGTTTGTATTGTTTTCTTTTGCATGTTTACATCAGTCTTAGATTTTTCATTTTCTGAGTTGAATGTATTTTCATGTATATTGTATCTGGAGAATAACTGGTTCAGTTTTGCTAGGGGATGGAATGCTGGAAGGTCAGAAAAAAATAGTAAGTTAGAAAATTCTATAGAATCTCTTGTCAGAGCTGTTTGGTTGATAAATAAGGAAGCAATGAATGTTACTAAGCAGGTAAGTGACATGCCTAGAACTGTGTGTTAGATGGTTCTGGCCTAGAGATTCTGGTTTCAATATAAGGGAAACTAGAACATATTTGTAGACAAAACAATATACTCTAACAGAGACACAGACCCCGAAGATTCAGGAGAGAAAAGAATGAATAGTGGAGTGGGTTTTATAGTGTTTGTTTGGGAATGACACCATGAAACCAGTAGATGGAATAGCCATTGAGAGTAGGCAAGAGGGGAATAAAATTTGACTGAAGTAATTTTTAGGTAGAGACAAATGAAGAGGAGAGAACTCAAAGTAAATGATGTCAGTCTCAAAAAGCTTAAGAGGAAGAGTTAACTTAGAGTGAGAAAGAAAGGAATGGAGTTGATAACCAAGAGAGGGGGAAAATTACTTAGATCTCTACTTAGTGTATTAGTTCTTGTGGTAGCCATCCTCCAGCATGGCTCCCAGTGATTTTTGTCTCCTAGTGTTCACACCTTATATAGTATCCTCCTACATAGAATCAGAGCTCGTCTGTATGACCAATATACTATAACAGAGATGACAGTGTGACTTCTGAGATTAGGTCATAAAGGAAATTTCAGTGTTAATCTTGTTCTTTTGGATTGCTCACTGTGGGGAAAGCCAGTTACCATACTATGAGGACACTCAAGCTGCTCTGTGGAGAGGGCCTTGTGTAGAGGAACTGAGCCCTCACACCAACAGCCAGGATCAGCTTGTTAGCAGTGTCAGTTAGCATCTTTGGCAGCAGATCCTCCATTTACAGTAAAGCTTTCAGATGACTGCAGCCCAAGTCAATACTTGTTCTGATCATGTTCAAAACTCTCTGACCCTTTGAGTTGCCTGTTTATGATAAACCTCAAGATGGAGACTTTATTAACAGGGCTTCTGAATATCAGGAGAGAGAGATGGGTGAAGTCATGGAGACCCTGACCACATTTGCATGGAATTTCTTAGCCCTTCCCTATACCCTGTTTGAACCTTCACCTTATGGGGAATAGGTGATGGTCAAGCCTTGGAGGAAAGAGCAAAGAGCAGAACTAGTTATACAATGCACTTCTGTGACCTTTGAGATGCTACAAGGTTATTGTCTGGTTGACTCTGTCTAGCTTTCTGTTCCTGTCTATTTTCCTCATCTTTTCTGTGTTTCCTTTAATGTAAAATCTTTGTTTTGTACCCTATTTATGAAAATCTTAAAGAAATTTAAACTTGTGAATAGCCACATAGGTCTCCTATGCTTTGGGATAAGTTGCAACTGGATGAGTGAGGTGCTTCCTTATTTTCTTGGTCATCTGAGAAATATTTATTGAAATAGGTGTGCTGAGGGCTGCAAGAATTGCAGAGGTTGAATGATTCTGGTTTTTATGGCCTCAGGAACTTTCATTGGCACGTATACCCAAAGAACTCTAGAAATGATACATGTTGGAAGAAGAAACAAACATGGAGCTCTAGAGGAACCAAGAAAGGCTGTGGCTGGGTACCCAGGAGGACTTCATGGAAGAGGTGGGGAAGGGCTTAGGCTTGTTAACTGGAAACATGGGGAGTGACCTTCTATGATAGGTTACCCTTTGTTGTGAGGTGACTTCTTCTTATGGCAATGAGGTAGAATCTATACTATGAAGCTATATAGTGAGTACCTTTTTATCCAGGATCTACACCAAACAAAAAACAAACAACCCTTTCTTCCCCTGCAAAAACAAAAAAAAAGTCTCTCAAATATTTGTTTCTTCCTATAGCATTTAAATAATGTTCATAATTTGTTACTATGAGGCCTAAGACCACCATACAGGGCTCTCAAAATTAAAGAAATAGTAAAAACATATGGAAACCATTTGCCAGTGTAATATAATCTTATACTGATTCAGTGACTGTTAGTCATGGTTGAATATGAGGTAAGTATATAAATGGAAATCTTCCCATTCTTGATAAATGGACTTTTCTAAAACAGCAGGAATGGACTCTAAATATGAGGTTTCAACTTTGAATAATTGTGCCTCTCCAAGCCTGATTCTAGGAAACACTGCAAAGAAGGGTGTCTTCTTCATCTTTCTATGCCATTAAGTCATTTAGCAAGCCCCACTCTGCTGCCTTCGACACTGAGACACTCATTAAAGGAAACTGGGTTCTGATAATTTGACTTTTTGTTCTGATAATCTACATACTTTCTAATAAATAACTGAAACCACAAGTTTGGGTTTTATCTTCTAGAATTTTTAAAGTGCTAAGGTAGCAAGGGTTCCATACTAGTGTGGAGGCCTGGATTGTTTTCATGCTGAGCTTTAGACATTTTTGGACATGCAGGTTTTGGTGCTTGGAGGATAAACTTGACAGTGATCTATTTTCAGGAATGTCCACCTCAAGGCAAGAGAGCAGAGGAATTAAAATTTAAGTCAAAGATGACAGCATCAGTGAGGCTGGGCAATTCTGAGCATAATCCTATTGTCTTCCCTGGGTCTAAGAAAAACAAGGCTGGGAGTGAAATTTGAAAACACTGAATGGGAGAAATTGCTCTAAGATGTTATATTCACCAGGAAACAGTTTGAGGACAGATGTGGCAGAATGCTAAGTACAAGTGGGGAAGAAAACCCCTTTCCGATTTGGTGAAGAACATGGTGGGCCCTGGGCATAGCGTGGGCCTATGGACAGCAGCCTCTGCATCTTCCTGTCAGCCTCTTCTGCAGCCTCCACAGGGGATAGCGTGGGCAGTGGCTTCTTAGTGAGACTTTGGAGGAGAGAAGAGATGAGGAGGATGCAGAGCTAGAGGGCACCAGCACTCCCATACGTTCCACAGTTGTTGAGATAATAGTATGAGCTGTGGGACAAAGCTGGTTGTGGGGGTATGAGAAAGCCCCCCAGAAGTGTGACTGGAATTGCGATCTGAGATTTCTTTGGCTCGGGCAATGGTGAGAAGATAGGCAGCAGGAGAGTGAAGATCATAAATGCTCCAGAAATTATTAGAATGTGACTGTTTATACAAAGGAATAAAATGACCTCTATTTGTTCAGTCTTCTCTAATTAAACTTCTCAGGGTATTTCTTATTTTCTCCCTTAAATTTACTTTCTACAGAGTCTAAGCTATGTATCACTATCATCCCTTCCTACCCCAAAATAAAGCTTACCTATTACTTTGGTCTGGCATGCTTTCCAGCAACAACAACACCATTCCCAAGTTAGTGTATTATCACAGACATACATCTCTCATGATATATTTGTAGGTGCTGTAATGTAGGCAGAAACATTTATGAAGTGAATAGAAGTTTTATTAAGGCTAATTCAGTGCTTATGAAAAGTGGAAATGTACTTCTCAGTGAAAGAGATGGATGTTTGTTGCAGATTATGTTTCTAACAAAATTATATCTTATGTATGAGCTTTTCTAATGAGATATAGTTTTAAATGTTTACAAAAAGTGGCAAGATATATTGAAAAATCCATGTGAGTATTCTAAAGAAAAAAGCTTACATGGAAGATAGGATGAGGACATCTGATGGAGGTAGAAAAACGGTGATGCTGGTGGTCCAGCCGGTCTAACAATTCATCTTTGCTGCTGGCCTTGAGAATCAGGCTGGAGAAGATCATGACTGTCTGTCTCGATGTCTACTTCAGCAGTTTGAGGCTTGGTCTCCAAGTAACCTCATTCCTTTAATGACTCACTATGGATACTTTACTATGAATTGAAACATATGGATGTAAATAGACCTGTTACACTGTGATTTTGAAACAATCATTTTTTCTTTTAGAGCACATGAACATACAGAGTACATTGGCATGGAGGTACCCAATAATTATTTGCTCTTATATTAGCCAGACTTTTACTGAAATAAGTCTGTTTAGCAAATTCTTAGAAAATCAGTGACATACAAAAATAACCATTTATTTTTTTCACTCATAAGTCTGTGGCTACCTCTGCTTTAGGCTTTGATACACGTTTGTTCCATGTGAAATTATTCTGGAATAAGGATGAAGGGCAGAAGCTAACTGGGACATATTCTTCATTTAGAAACTTAGATAAGCAGATGTTTGTATTGCTTTCCGAGGTCTCTGCCCCCATTCCATTGGTCAAAGCAAATCACATGATCAAATCTAAGATCATCAGGGCTGAGAAGCATGCTCTATAGAAGTGGGTGGGGGAAAGAGTGAGTATTTACTAAATAATAATTAATCTACTACACTTTCCTTCTTACCCTCTTAAAGCTTTAAAAAAAATATATTTCTAACCTGTTCTAAATCTAGATCTAAGCCTATTACAAGTATAGCCTCTATATAAAGCAGTGCTTTCTCTTTATTATTCTAAAATTAAATCTTTATTAGCAAGATGATATTTTTCTCACTTCATTTATGATGTCATTTTAATCATTTAGGTTGATAGTTACAATTTTTATTCTATTTAATCTGGGCCAATGGCCTGATTACTAACTGAGGGTTATACTTGTGGTGTCCTGTATGGTAGCCACAAGCTATGTGTAGCTATTTAAATTTAGATGAAATTCAAAAATTCAGTTTCTCAGTTACACTAGTCACATTTCGAGTGCTCAGTAGTTACATGTGGCCAGTGACTACGATGTAGGTGGCACAGATAGAGGACATTTCCATTTTCACAGAAGGTTCTATTGGACAGCACTGGGTTAGATACAACAAAAGTAATCATAATGGCCTTCATTTATCTACAACTAACTGTGTGCCAGGCACCCTGCTATGCATGCTACATTCTTCAAGTTCATTCTTGCAACCATCCTGTGAAATCAGTATATTATTCTCATTTTTCTAATGAGAAAACTGATGCATAGCAATGCTAAAAATAGGAGCAATGGTTAGCTGGCAGTGTCATAGACATAGAAGAGGTTTGACTCCAAAGCTCTGCCTCTGAGCCACTAGCATCCTCAGTTTTCCAACTTCAGGCCTTCTCAAGAACAAATGCCATGATACCCTAGCAGAGCAATGGCAAGGGCAGGGTAATTAGTCCCAGGTAGTTTCTGAGATGACTAGGGGCCAGTTCAGGAATTGGCTGACTGGGTAGCATAGTATTGATCTCCAGACCTCATAGCTGGTTCAAGGAGCCAGGAGAGAGCTGGTTTATAGTTGGTTCAACATCTCCTGAAAGAATCCACTGCCTTTTCAGACAAAGCAGTTCATGATTTCACCTGATTCTATTCCAGTAGCTCCTGTGGAGTTAAGTAATCTGTGTTCTTTTCTAAGAGGCCTTAGTAGGAGTACCTTTTGGGAGGAATTAAGTGCATTGGAGGAGAATTTGAACACTGTGGTCTCTTGAGCCATCTCCTCATTATCTTGGACACAGTGAGGTCTCTGAGGCAGTGTGGTAATAACGAGTGGCTGGGAGTTGTCTGAGAGACCAGACTTTGGAAATTGTCTGTGACAGGGGTCTGTGGGCAGATAAGATTTTTGCCCCAGTTTTCTCATTGGTAAAATAAGGTTAAAATAGCCATCTCTCAGCATTTTTGTGAGGTCTAAATGGATTCTGTAGAATGCCAGGCACATTTATAGTAGAAACAGAGTCACACACACGTACTGAATGTAGGTGCCATTCTACTCTTAATGTTTATAGAATTCTGAGGCTTAAAGCAAAGAAGCTTTGTAGCCCATCTATCTTCTAATAACTTTGCAAATATTGTTTATAGTCAGCTAAAAATATGATAGCTTTTTATTTTATTTTACTTTTAATTTTTTATTCTTAAATATATTTAAAATTATTTTTTAATTGAAGAAATGATTTTAAATTTTTCCCCTGGTAACCACTAGTCCATTGTCCATGTCCATGAGTCTCTGTTTGTCCTGTTTATTTGTTGCTTTAGGTTTATATCCCGCATATAAGTGAAATAGTGTGATTTTCAACTTTTCTATCTGGTTTATTTCAGTTAGTGTGATTATCTCAAGGTCTATCCATGTTGTTGCAAATGGCAGTATGTGGTAGCATTTTAATACTTAAATTTCTAACATACATACATATTGCCCTTTTATAGCCACACCCCCTTCCCTCCCACCCTCACTTTTTCCTTAAGCCCTGACAACTACTAATTGGATGTCTATTTCTATAATTTTATTACATTAAGAATATAATATTGAGTCAATCTGGTCTGGTATGAGAAACATACTAGTTATGGTGCTAAAGAAAAATGGATATTAACTGTTCTCTTTTACTGTTTTAAAAAGAAAGAACCTTTTTTACTGAGACTCATTCAGTAGTGGACTGGTAATTGTTTAAATGGAAGTAATGGGTTAAGAGAAAAAACACTGGTGAGGCCTGAAAGTTTGTTGATTTACACTGGAAAGAAGAGTGTTGCTGGCAGAAGACAACAGAACAGACAGGGGAAATGAAAGCAGAGAGTCTGCTGGGATTAGGGGCTGGGGAATATTCGGGAGTTTGTAAAAATACAAAAAAGACATGAGAAGAGTACATGCTATGAAAGAGCAAAACTGAGATGAGATGGTGGAAAAGAATTTTAGGAAGGCCTATATGTTATAAATGGAATACTCCTTTGGTGATTTTAATAAAGCTATAGTTATTTTATTTTTTTATTTTTCAACTGTCAGGACTATTCTTTCCTTGAGTGTAATGTAAGACCATGCCGAGAATGGACCATAAAGAAATTGAGCTTCATATAAGAAAACTGGTATTTGACATAAGTGATAGTTTCAGTGGGGAAAAATGGGTTAGGAGCTAGAGACTCATAGTAACAAAGTTATATTGTTGGAATTTAAGAAAATGAATGTATAGTTATAAAAGCTGAGCATCACTGAGCTTATCTAGAGTTTACATCTGGCATTTGCTCAATAGTATTGACTTTTGTTTTCCTATCCTAATGGGCACTATTATTTTTCATTCTTTTAACAATCACTTTTATTATCCATTACTTAAACTAAATATAACTGTGAATTGCAAGCTGAGTTGCAAGCACCATAGTTCTTCCTTCTACCTTCTCTGATGCATTTTATTTACATTATAACCAATAGTGATTTATAAAACGGGTTAATTGTATTAAATTTAAATTGTAATTGGGAAAATTTTGATGTAGGAGAAAATTATTATGAGGGGGGAAAAGGTGTTCCATTGTCAAAAATTTGGCATTTCTGTATGCTCTATGTATATCCCATTCTGTGCTTTACCTTTCACTCTGTGGTATACTTTAATACACAAAAATTTTGATGAAGTCCAGGTTTTTTTTCTTTTTTTGCCCTTTTTTAAAAAAATGTTTTGGAGGTTCTTTTTAAATAATTTGTTGTTTCTATGCCCATATTTTGAATCATCAGTCTGGTGTTCATATCTTTCTTTAGATGTGGAGCCTAGATACCTTACCTTCTAGAAGGATTACCAGGTTTGGTGTGTGGAAGAACTCTGATTTTGAAGATTTATTACAATGTTTAAGAAAAAATTATGATTATAGGTAAAGAAATATATATAATTTGCCAGCATTGAGACTTATCAAAGTAAATATGCCTAAGAGCAGAAAACTTTTCTTATAGGAGGTAAAAACCACCTTATGATCAAAATGTAATATTTAAGTATTATGAATATCCTGTTACCTATGAAATTCATAGGCTAAATAAATGGATTAAGGCTTACACCTGTCCTTTTACCCAATACATGTGATTTAGATAAAAGATAATGTTAAATTTTAAGAAAATAAACTCTATGATCCATTTCCATTGACAGGAAGGGATTTCTTTTGGATGATTTGCCACAATTACTTTAAGAATGTTTTAGGAAAACTTACCACAAGATTTATATGAAATGATGACTTTCTTTATTATCACTTATAAAATCCCAAGCAGAAAGATCCTAATTGGTTTAAAAATTATTCTGGCTTCAGAGTCTGCTTACCTCGGGAGAGGTCAAGGGGAATGTCTGATTAGCACTCTGTGGTTGAGTGTTAATAATTCTGAAAAAGAACTTGCTGTGATCATGGAAAGCATCCAGTCTCTGAAGCTGATGGACACTTTCCACCATGAGCCCTGCTTAAGAGACGCCTCCTGATTAACATAGGCACAGAAAGTTGGATTAATCAGACATCAGCATCTTTTAGTAAAGGTCAAATTTATACATGTGGAGGTTTACAGACCCTGTACCTAAGTGAGTGCAAGATGCATAAACCTCCAAAATATTTTTTTCCTTTATCATTCCCACCTATTTTCCTCTAATTTCTTCCTTTTGGCCTGTTTTTAACCTCCTCAATTCTTTTATGATTCACTGTCTGGTTGGGTGTGAGTGGGTCAAGGAATCCAGACTTAAGGGTGGAAAGTTCTCAGGGATCAGAGTTAGGCTGAGAATCGAAGCTGGGAAGGCAAACCAGAGTCCTATTTCTCCCTCAGAGTAGGGGCTGACTGTGTGTGAGAAACCAGTTTGACAAAAACCAGGAAAACACAGTTACTGGACATTAGACAAGATAGAAAACCCAGAATCCAGGCACATTGGCAGGAGTCAGAAGACCTACAAGGACTCAAAGAACAAAAAGTTTGTGTAGAAATTCAATGTTGTAATACCTCTTTTATTTCACTTCCCCTTTTTAATCCTAAAATTGTTGTTTTATGGTTCAGGCTCTCACTATTTCTTGATTTTACAATCTGGGTAACCTTTTAAGTGGTATCTACCCTTCTTTCTCTTTTTGATTCATCACATCTCTGGAATCAAATTGGTCTTTTCAAAAGAAATAGCCAGTTGAGCCATCCCACTTCTCTCAAACCTTGAATAGTTTCCCACAGCTTCCAGATTAATTATATATGTTCTTTAGCTTGGATTTAAAAATGTCTACTCTCATACTTTCATACCATTTTATAGTCTTGTCCCTCCTGATTCTTTGATAATTACTTTAAGTGATATTCATACGGCTGGTTTCTGAATATGTCTGTGCATTTCCTCTTCCAAGTAATTTCTATCACTCTCTTTTCTTCTTTAGTCACAAACTTACTGATTCTTTAAATTTTTTTTTCAACTGCTGCCTCTATTGAAGATAAATTTCCTTCTTTGGATTTTCCTTGTATTTTGTGAATCAATACTGTCGAGTTCTTTTGTGATACATTTTTCATATCACTTTTTATAAAAAAATAATAGATTTACTTTTTTTGGTACACCTTAATTACACCATAGCTGTTTCATTTATTGTGAATTATAAATAGCACTTCTAGGACCTATAAGTTTTTAAAAATCTTTAAAAAAATTTTTTAAAGATATATACCAGGAAGGAAAATATAACTAGAAAGTATTCAGTTGTAAAAATAATTGTAAGCAAAGAAATTTCTAAATATATAGATAATACAAATAAATATTTACTAAAAATGTAGTAATTTTGACTAATTTGGAGGGTGCAAATATTAGACATACAAATGCAAGGAAGATGTACTCTAAGGGTCTTTTAATATTTAGGACAAGGGTAGAGATAATGACTTCACCAGTTCAAATATTTCTGTTAAAAATTTAAGGATGTGCATTGGAAGCAGAAAAATAAAATGATTTCGTTTAATCAGTGAATAGAAGAAAAGGAAGCAAAGAAAATGTGATCAATCCAAAGAAGAGCAGAAAAGCACCTCCCTCTCCATTAAATAGAACACATAAGATGGTAAATACATTAGTAAATTGAGTGAAAATATGTAATCCTACTATATTCATTTTAAATCTATTGTATCTCAAATCCAAAATGTCATAAATGTTTAAAAAGATATAAAAGGCAAACACTAATGCAAAGAAAGCTGGAATAGACAAATTAGTATCAAATTAGACAAAAAAAGCATTAATAGGAATAAAAAGAGTTGCTATATGATGATAAAAGGAACAATTCACTATGAAGATATAATAATATTGAACTTTTAAGCTCTTAACATATTTCCAAATTATATAAATTAAAAAATGGAAAGATTACAAAAGTAAAATGATAATTCCATTTTACATAATGAGAACTTTTAAAAAACCTCTCATTGATAAGTCCCCTGGGGAAGAATATAAGAATTAAAAAGATTTTGAATAACAGTTATGATTTATTGGGTAAACTCTGAACCTAATAATTAGAAAAGATACTTTTGAAAACACACATGAAACACAACAATTGATCATGTTCTAGATTACAAAACAAGTCTCTGCAAATGTAATTAGTTATATAGACCATGATCTTTGACAAAAATGCAATAAAATTAAAAGCGGGTAACAGAAAAGACAAATGGACTAGTGAAACAGATTAGAGAGTCCACGCATAGACTCATACAAATATAATCAACTGATTTTTGACAAAGGAGCAAAGGCAATACAATGAAGAAAAGTTCATTTTTTTCAACAGATGCTGGTGGAACAACTAGATGTTGCATGTAAAAAAATGAATCTAGACATAGATTTTATACCCTTCACAAAAATTAACCCTTAATGGATCATAGACCTAAATGTAAAGTGCAAAACTATAAAGCTCTTAGAAGATAAAACAGGAGAAAGTCTAGATGACCTTGGTTATGGTGATGACTTTTTAGATATAACATCAAAAGAGATCCATGAAAGAAATAATTGATAAGCTGGACCTCACCAAAATTAAAAACTTCTGCTCTGCAAAAGACACTGTTAAGAGAATGAGAAGACATGCTACAGACTGGGAGCAAATATTTGCAAAAGGCATGCCAGTAAAGAACAGTTATTTGAAACATCCAAAGATTTTTTAAAACCCAACAATAAAAAGCCAAACAATTTGATTAAATACTATGCTGTTGAGGATCTGCAATGACAGGAACTCTCTTTCATTGCCAGTGGGAAAGTGAAATGGTGCAGCCACTTTGGAAGGCAGTTTAGCAGTTTCTTACAAAGCTAAGCATGCTCTTACTTTATGGTTCAGCAAGCACACTCCTTGGTATTTACGTCCATAAAAAACTTGCACGCACATGTTTACAGCAGCTTTATTTATGATTTTCAAAACTTGGAAGCAATTGAGGTGTCTTTCAGTATGTGAATGGATAAGTAAACTATAGTATATCCAGATGATGGACTATTATACAGCGCCAAAAAGAAATGAAGTATCAAACCATAAAATGATATGGGGAAACTTACATACTACTATGTAAAAGAAGCCAATCTGAAAAGGCTACATACCATATGATTCCAACTATATGAACTTCTGGAAAAGGCAAAACTCTAGAGACAGTAAAAAGGTCAGTGGTTGTCAGGGATTGGGGGAGGGAGGGAGGACTGAATAAGTGGAGCACAGAGGATCTTTAGTGCAGTGAAACTGGTCTGTATGATATTATAATGATGAATACATGTCATTATGTATTTGTCAAAACTCATGGGATGTACACCACCAGTAGTGAACCTTGATATAAACTATGGACTTTGGTCATTTGCAAGTTCACTTATAGTAACAAATGTACCCCTTTGGTGGGGGAGTTAATAGTGGGGAGGCTATGCATATGTTAGAGGAGGGAATTCATGGAGAATCTGTCTCCCACTGAATTTTCCTATGAACATAAAACTTCTCTAGAAAGATCAAGAAAAGGGCATAATATTTTTGCCATTCTTGGCTGTGAGTGTGTGTGGGGTAGGGTAATGAAAACTCTCTTGCTTTGTGATCAATATTGCTGTGAATCTAAAACTGCTATAAAAATTTAAGTGTTTCTAAAATTGATAACAGAAAGGTAGTTAAAGAAGTTCCACCTTGTATTTTTGGAAACTAATTATGGATTTAAGTCTGGTTAGTAAAGTAAATAAAACATAAAATTACTTTTGAAAGAGTAACATTACATAAATTTTTGATTATATGTAATTGTAAGAGAAGACAGAAATATTAATATGACAGAGAAGCAGGTATAATATGGTATAAGTAAAGGAGGGGGGTATAAGTGTTCTAAAATCCTTATCTTAAATGACTCAAAATGTGTCATTTCATGCTTGAATGAAATTATTAGAAAAATACAGATTAAATAAAGGTTTTAAAAACTAGAAAAAATTGGCTTCAGATAGGGCAAATCAATATTATAACGATGTGAGTTCTCCTAAATCAATCTGTAAGCAATTCCAGATTATCAACAAACTTTTTCTGAAACTTGACAAAATGATGCTAAAGATTTTCTGAAAGTAAATGAGAGAATGAAAAGGAAATTTTAAAATAGGAAATACTAACAGAACTTACCTTGATAAATATGAAAATGTGTTATACAATGTGATTCTGAGATACTCTAAAGGTAAATTTTAAAAAAAATTGGAAAATTTTATGATTAAAATGGCATTTCAAATCAATGAGATAAATATGATTAATTAGAAAATATAGTTCTTGGGATATTGTGTAGTTATTTGGAAAATAATAAACCTGAATTCACTGACATGAATTCTAGATAGACCATAGACATATACACACTAACAAAAACCAACCAAAGAAAAAACTATAAAAGCAATGGAAGAAAGCATGGCTGTCTACTTGTTTTTAAGTTGTATTAGGGTGGACACGTCTTCCTACTTATGGATTGATGTGAAATCCAAGACCCATAAAAGAAATTTAGATAATGATGGACAAAAATAAGAGCTACCAATATTTATTGAGCATTTAGAAAATGTGCTAGGCACTTTTTTTGGACTCTTTCATTTATCTATTACTTAATATTCATAACCCAAATGGAGCACATAGATTAATTACTATATCTCTTTTATGGATTTGGAAACCAAGGCAGAGGGAGGTTAAGTAAGAGTAAGTAAATGATAAAGCTGTAATTTTGTACCCAGTAAGTTTGAATTCAGAACTAAGTGCACTCTAAGGCACCGTAGTACACAACACTACGTTACATAACAACAATAACAAAAAATGTGCACAGCAAAATTCACTATAAAATCAAAAGAAAAATGGCAAATGAGAACTTGTTAGCAACACCCATCAGCAGCCAAAAGCCAATGTTCCTTACATACAATGAGCACTTAAAATTATAAGAAGACACACCACTTAATAGACAAATGGATAAATTACATAAGGAGATAATTCACACAATGAGGAATACAAATGATTAATAAACATATGACAAGGTCTTCACTCTCACTAATAATTAAAGTAGTATAAATCAAACAATGAGATAGCTTTTTCAACTGTCAGGTTGTTAATGATTCAATATTGATAATGTGTCAAAAGTATGGATAAGTAGTTCTTCTTTTACACATTAGTAATCGGTGGCAACTTTTGCTGGTATAGTGTTTGAAGTGGCAGTTTAGCTATATCTATTAAAATAGAACATTTACAAAAGCAATTTCATGACTGGGAATCTACTTTATAGAAATAGCTCCACATATAATCAGAAGTATATCCATTCATCCATCTATCCTATCTATCTGTCTATCATCTATATATGTAAGGTGTCATTTATAATGGCAAAAATTTGAAGCTATCTAAATATTCATTAATAGAGAATTAACTAAATTTAAAATAAGCCAAAGAATTAATAGTGATTATTTTCAGGGAGATAATGGGAAGAAAATGGGGCAATCCTATTTTTCCCTTCTTACATGTCTTTATTTTAATGTTTTGCAATATTAAAGAAGTACTTTTGCAGTCAGAAATAATAATTAAGTTTATTTTAAAGTGTTTTAGAGAAATCTTGCAATTATGAAAACAGATTGGTAATACTAAATAACTATAAGTGGATAAGCACTATATTAAAAAGGTTAAATTATGTTGCTGGAGGATAATTTCAGGAATTCAAGGATGGTTTAATATTAGAAAATTTATTTGTACTTTACCAAGTAGTCAAAGGAAAACTATATTTGACAATTTTAGTAGATATCCAAAGACTTTATATACATATTAATTCTGATTTTAAAATATTTTAGACATAGAAGAGTATCTCACCAAAGTGATTAAAATTATCTATGTGAACATTATACTTAGTAGAAACCTCTAGAGTCATTTCTATGAAATTTGTAAAAGGAAGAAAGGAAGGAGGAAAGGAAGGAAGGAAAGAATAAAGAAAGGAAGGAAGGAAAGAAGGAAAGAAAGAAAAGAAAAAAAGATAAAAAGTATATCTCAAAAATACCTTAGATACCATTATTCTCATTTGACATGATTCTGGATATTTCAACAAGAAAATATATAAATATAACTAGGGGCAAAGAAAAAAAATTTTTCAAAAGAAGTAACAGATAAAATTACAATTAATAAGAAAGTTCAGCAAGGTGTTCAGATTCAAAATAAGTATATAAAATATCTATAGTTTTTCTATATACAGTGAAAAGAAAAGGAAGATCCCATTTATCTTCATAAGTAGTTTAACAGGTAGACAGAAAGTAGTCTACAGATATTTTGGAAGAAGATATTAAGGCTTACAAAAATATTACAATAACAATTACCAAAATATTAAATATGGTTATCATTGAGTGGTTAGTTGAATAATAAAAATACTATTTTAAATTTCTTCTATTTATTAAAAGTCTTATTTATCTTTATTTTTTATTTTATAATCTTTATATTCTGTAGTAATCAAATTTTAAATATGCGTTATAACCTGTAATTGCCAAATTCCCTAAGAACATCACCTGGAAATTGATAATTGCAGCAGTAAGCCACATTTCAATTTGTACTAATGAGAAAATATCAAAATTTGCATAACATTTTGTCCGACATATGTCAATTCATTCTGTTGTATTTTTAAAAAATAATCATGGGAGATAAGTGTGGTTGTTAATTCAGAATGAGATCCAGCATTTGTTCAGTGTATTTCAAACATTTTAACACATTGGAAATGTGCTGCTCATTTATCAAAGCATCACAGCTACTTCTATGAGCAATTTAGTGGAGTCATCTTTTGAATATTTAACCATCCACAATAAAACAAAATGTTCCAAATTCTATTTAGTTAATCTTTTAAATAAACAAAATGAAGTTAGCCTTGACATTGTACTTATGAAGGAAAGTACATCTCCACAGAGAAGAATTCTGACTTACTGTCTGAAGCTATGTTGTCACCCTTTAATAGTGTTTATAAGGCCTGATGATCATATAGAATGTAATTGTGCTATTTGCTACAGTCCTGCAAAGTAAGTTTATTTTCATAAATAATACAAGAGGGTGGTCTAAGAAGATATTTATGGTACTTGACTCCTTTCTTTTAAATTAACTGATTCCATGCACTTTTACATAAAGAGCCATATAAATCTCTGCGATTGAGCTCAAACCCAATTAGTCATTAAGAGCAAGTTCTGAGGTAACTTTCGTTAGACATTTTTTTTTTCTCAGAAGCTAACAGGTGAGAAAGATCCGGGAAAGAGTGAGGACAGAAGGGAATGAGAGAAAAGGAAAATTCAGTGTGAATCTTATTTGAGAAAGAAGCATTGGAGATAAGTTCACACTTGAATTAGTCAAGAAAACATGTACAAATAGATTCCTGATTCAGGTAAAAGGGGAGTCAGGGCCAAGTTAGGTAGAAGCAGGCTTTGTTTTGGGATGCTGTACCGTTTGGGTGTGAGCTACAATGAAAGGTTTCACCTGTCAGTCTTCTCTATCAAATGTTGGGTGCACATACTGTGCCTTCAGCCATGCTTCTGTGGTAGAGAGAGAATAAAGGATTTGCTAAATAGTATCGGTGATGCCTGGAGAACCCAATTATTTGGGCTATGGATTATCAGCAGTGAGACCTGGACTAGTTATTTTGTTTTTACTACTCCTCTAAGGCAGTACCTAGGCTAGAGATTCTGAAAGGTCAGTGTGCTAAGAGTGATATAAAGGGCTTGCTACAAATGCTGATTCCTGGCCACCTCCTCTCCAGTTTCTAATTCAGTAGTCCACAATAGGACACAGGGTTCTGCATTTTTAATTAGATTTCTAGGTGATTTTCATGTGACTTAGGTGTCCCTATTAGGTGAGAAGGAAAGGTGATTGAGAGCAAGTGACAATACTGTTCAGAAAACTATGGATAATTTTTTTTCCTCTCCTTGTTTTCTGCTGCATTTGATTTGCTATGATTGATGTTTCAGGTCAGCATATGTGACTGGGGTTGAGTGATTCCATCAAGGAACTTGGATGAAATGTGATACAGAATCCCCTCCATATGGGAAGCCCCCATTTTCATTGACTGTATGTACAGTGGGAAGTCAGTAGAAAGGAAGGTGACAGTTTGAGAGGAATGTTCTCCACCAGGATCATGCCCTTTCCCTTCTGATCAGTATTTCAGAATGTGCAAGTCCTCCGGAAGAGAAAGTTGATGCAACTTTTGGGCAGATGGCTTGGTACACAGTACATTATATTATTACTGAGTTTTAGTAAGACTGTGGGTTGAGTCATGTAATCATCTCATGGAAGGAAAAATAAGCTTCGGCAGAGCTAATCTTGACCCATTTGAGAATTCATAAAAGAACCATAAAACTATAACTGTGCAAGAGGGACTCCATAGAGGTTGTGTTCATATATATATATGGCAAAGCCTGAAAATTAGTCTTCAACTCTAATCAGCCCACTTAAAAATTGTGACTACTAAAGCTCCAATATAATAGACTTTTCAATCTTTATTTTAAGAGAACTAAAGGTTTGTCAGAGTCTACACAAGACTCTATGAATAGGTTCTTGGTGTGTCATTAGTCACTTTTTTAGCCATTAATTTTAAACCAATTCGGAATTATTCTCAATCCTGCCTACCATGAGTACATACATGCTAAGGTACCTAATGTACTAATTCATAAAATGACAGAGTGATCTGATTGAATGGCTCCATTTTTAAAT
This sequence comes from Macroglossus sobrinus, assembly GCA_004027375.1. Taxonomy (NCBI): domain Eukaryota; kingdom Metazoa; phylum Chordata; class Mammalia; order Chiroptera; family Pteropodidae; genus Macroglossus; species Macroglossus sobrinus. The sequence continues at coordinate 90,131 of PVKZ01003849.1, forward strand.
TGTGGGCTTCCAACTGGGGGATTAATGCAAAAGTGAGTTTTTTACTATTATACACACTGCAAGACTATAAAAAGCCCAGAAGTGCAGTAGTGAAGTAGGATTTTGGAAGGCCCTTCCCTGGAATAGAAGTTGGGGAAGACAGAGATAAAATGGCCCTCTAGCAGGGTCAGCATATAAGGTAGCTTTCTTCCTTGACCTCAGAAGGCCTTGTGCTTATGTTCAGTGGAGTTAACATATAGTCAAGGAGCTGGAGTAACACCTAGGGAGAAGAATAAATATATGTTAAATTATAACTTGGGAGTCATTGATTTCATGCTCAGAAGTGGAGAAATTTTGATGTTGGATAATTTGGTGAAGTCATTAAATTGGGCCAGATGGTGGTAGGATATGGCAAGACCACAACTAGAGATCTATGGTTTAACTATGTTATTATCTGTTTAATCTCTTTTCAGATAGTTCTAATTCATAAGTTTATTTTTTTGTTAAGTGCTATTTCTAGAGGTAAACATTTGATTTGAATTATAACTTGAAGGAATTGCTTAAGATTCTTTTCTGAGTTGGACTATCTGGAAGAAAATAGATATGTTATTTACAGATGAAAGAGCAATGTTCTAGAGTTAGTAGAACCACAGATTGTCTTTCTGAGATAACCCTAAATCCAAATAAATTTTGACATCAAAATATATTTTGTGCTATTTTCTCCTTAATTATGAGTTAGGAACAAAAGAGGATATAAAAAATAATTCTGTAATTGTAATGAAAATTATTGGAACAGCCAACTTTTGCAGCCAACTTTTTTTTTGGGGGGGTAGATACTAGCTGTTCTTTTTTTTTCTAGGTTTATTGAAATAGACAATTAATTGCTTATATTTACATTGTAAAATTCAATGAGTTTTTTTTCAATTACAGTTGGCATAAAATAATATATTAATTTTGGTTGTACAGCATAGTGATCAGTGATCTATATAGCTCACAAAGTGATCACACCACTAAATCTAGTACCATTTTTCCCCCTTACATATTTATTACAACATTGTTGACTATTTTCCTTATGCTACACTTTATATCTCCATTACTATTTTGTAACTATTCATTTGTCCTTAATCCCTTTGCCCTTTTTCACCATACCACATGTCCCCCTCCTATCTAGTAGCGCTCAAAATACTCTCTGAATCTATGAGTTAGTCTTCATTTTTGTTGTCATTGTTTATTTTGTTCTTTAGATTCTACATATACATGAAATCATATAGTATTTATCTTTCTCTATCTGACTTTATTCTGTGCAGTACCCTCTAGGTCCATCAAGGCAATATCTTTTGCCATCCCCTTCCTTTTAGTCTGTGTCTTTAGCTCTGAAATGAGTCTCTTATAGGCAGCATATGTAGGAGTCTTGTTTTCTTATTTATTTAGTTACCCTATATTTTGGTTGGAGCACTTAATTCTTTTCCATTTGAGGTACTTGTTGATAAATATGTAGTTATTATCATTCTTTATTTATGTTTTTGATACATGTTTTTCTTCTTAAAGAAGTCCCTCCAACATTTCCTGTAATACTGGATCAATTCCTTTAGTTTATTTTTGTCTGGGAAGCTCTTTGTCCTTCAACTCTAAATGATTGCTTTGCTGGATAAAATATTCTTGGTTGTAGACCTTGGGTTTTCATCACTTTAAATATTTCCTGCCAGTCCCTTCTGTTCTGCAAAATTTCTTTTGAGAAATCAGCTGCCAGTCTTATGGGTGCTTCCTTATAGGTAACTAACTGCTCTTCTCTTGCTGCTTTTAAAATTCTCTCTTTGTATTTAACCTTTGTCATTTTAATTATGATGTGTATTAGTGTGGGTCTCTTTGGATTTATCCTTTTTGGGACTCTGAGTTTCTTGGGGTTGTATGTCTGTTTCCTTCACCAGGTTAGGAAAGGTTCCTATCATTTCTTCAAATAGTTTTTCAACTTCTTCTCCCTCTTCTCCTTTATGTACCCCTATGACACGAACATTTTTGTATTTAATTTTGTCCCATAGGCTTCTTAAATTATGATATTCTTGGCTTCTTTTTTCTTGCCATTCTGATTGAGTGACCTTGGCATCCCCATCCTCTATATTGGTGGTTCAATCCTCTTTTTCATCCACTCTGTTAATTCCTTCTACTATATTCATCTCAGATAATGTTTTCTTTATTTCTGACTGATTCCATTTTATAATTTCCATTTCTATTTTTATGTTTCTTATCTCTTCATTAAAGTTTTCACCGAGTTCATCTAAGTTCATTAAGCATCTTTTTAACCAGTGTTTTGAATTATGCATCTGTTAGATTGCTGCTTGACTCCATTCTTCCTTAATCTCTATTCTATTCTTCCACATGGTTTCTGCTTTTTTGTTTTCCCATTTTGGCTGACTTTCTGTGGCCATTTCTATGTACTAAGCAAAGCTCCTAAGTCTCCCTGTCTTATTAGCGTGGTTTTGTATAGTAGGCATCTAGGGGCACAGTTTTAAGGGGTTCAGCTACAGGCTAAGTTTAGGCTCAGCCTGTGTCTCTCCAAGGCAACCTGTTAAGATTCAGCAAGCAATTCGTAGATGCTGTGCTATTAGTTACCTCAAGAGGTTACACCAGAAACTGAGGTCAGCTGCCACCATTGTGGGTCTTGAAGCAACTCAGTAAGGGACACAGGTCTCACTGAGGACACAACTGCATGTGGTTGGGGTATGGCCATGAGTTGGGGGAGGTGGAGTTTCAGGGAATCCTCTGGGTGGAGTGACCTCTGTTATCCAGTTTGATGATGTCTCAGCTATGGTGGCACTGTGTCCGCATGCTAGGATGGGGGAGGGATCAACAGAGAAAAAATACTGCCAGCACTTCTGCCTGGGAGAAAGTCTGACCTCCGGCCCTCGCTTCAACAACTCCCCCTGTAAGTCCCTCATGTCCCCAATCAGCTGACCTGGCTCTGGTGCTCAGAATGAGTGGGTCTGTTACTGTGAAAGTCCTTTGGACATGGCTCATTTAAGAGGTGTCTGCAGCTGCTAGCTACCACTGTCATAGCCTCTGTACCACTCTGCCACTGGGAACCAAGCACCCTCTCACCTTTGCCCCTTCCTACCTTCTACTGTTGCAGGTTGATGTCTTATTTCTCTCCCTAGTTGTAGCTTCTGTTCATCTAGATACCAAGAGACACTGTTTGATGCTTGCTCTGTGTTTTCATCACATCTTCGATGTTGACACAAGAGGGAGGAACAAAGCCTCTATCATCTATGCCATGTTTTAGGGGGCCGCCAATTTTTTAATAAAACAGATATTTTGTGATGCTAGAGCTACTTGTAGGACTTAACAAGATTTAAATGTTTATCAAACTCACAAACATATAATCCTCAGACATTACAACATTACCGACTAGAGTCTTTGGAGTGATACAAAATTAGGCAGTGACTAACATTTTTCACATAAATTTGTTACAATAGCATCTGTTTTTGTTGATTTGTTAGATAATATTTTGAGTGGTAGATTACAAAATTTGTGAAGCATTGCAGATTTCTTTTTAATGAAGAATCTAATGAAGGAATAAAAGGCAAACATGGTTTTGTGAAATATAACTAAGGGACAGACAATAGAAGTCAAACTCAGTTCTCATCAACAATATTTTATTTCTTGAACTTTCATCCCCTATTAGTATTTCACAGGTTCATTTCCCAGTGCTAATTTAAAAGAAAATTGATCCACTTAAGAATCAACTTCATAATAAATTTTGGTTGGTGTTAACAGCAACCCTACAATACATTTTTTAGAGTGTAAACTTAGATGTTAATGTTTCAGGTATTTTTGGTCACAGGCATTTTTATAGCATTAGATATTTCTTCTATTTCCTTCTCCTCTTTACTCCCCAGGTTCCAAACACACAGTACTAAACTGTTTATACAACAGCGTATCATAAAGCTAACCAGAAAAAAAAAAAGAGAACCCTTGTCTGTACTCTAAAAGCAGAGTCTCTTCAATACGTTTGCTGTCATCACTTTTCCAAGGAACTTTCCCATTACATTCTCTTGCCAGAGTCAATATTTTCTTTTGTTTTGGACAGGAAAAAAATTATGGAGTTGAACATTATTATAGGTTTCTGTTTTACTCATTGATGAAAAATCTTGATTTTAATTATTTTAAAAGACAAAAGATTTAATAGCTTATTACCAAATGACATAAGATTGTTTATGCCTCATAACTAGAGTCATCAGTGTCATACCTTAAAACTTTTAGACTTGTGTTTGCTATCATTTGAAAAATAGTCCAAGTAGTGATTCTAAAAGTGCATAAATGCCTCAGGGAGAGTTGTAAAGGGAAACTCCCCTGATAGTATTTTTAAAAATGTTTTAAATCTGAGTCATTAAAATTATACAAATGTATATATTTTACAGTGTTGTGACCTCTCTTATTTAACCATATAACAGAGGTTTTTGTGGAATCTGGAATTTTGGAAGATTTTAGGGGGCTTTAACAAGAAGGACATTTGGTGCAGTGGAGAGAGCGGTGAACTAGCAATCAGCTTATGTGGCCCCTCGTATGAGGTGTTTTGCTTCACTTCCTCAGGCATAGTCACCAATATTGTTGTCCGTGGGTGGGGCATACTTAGAATGGGGCTTCTCAGGTACTGGTAATATTCTGTTTCTTGATTTTGGTGCTGATTGCATGGGTGGGTTCATTTTATGAAAATAATTTATACATTTTTCTATATGTCTGCAGCACTTCAATAAAAGTTTTGAAAATCTTGATGTCTAATATTAAGTGGAAAAATATAGCATGGCTTTATAAACAGCAGCAAGAACAAAATCACTCCCATCCTATTCCCAGTGCTGTCCTGTGCACACCTCCATGGTTGCATTTTCTACATTGCATTCTGATTTCCTATTGTATAACTGTCACCACTATTAGACGTGTGAGCATCACAAGAGAAAGGAAGAAAATAGTTTTGCAGGCTAGAGCAGTGACTGGCATTCAGTTCAGTTCCCTATTTGATTGTTTAGTACCTCAGTGATTTAATGATGGAAGAGATGAATTCTAGTTTTTCACTTGGCCCCTGGGTAACTATGTTGTATTGCACATACACCAAAACACTCTCTAGGTCTACTTGTCATGTAGAAAAAGAAGAGCTTTTACTTGGTTATGACTTTTTAGTTTGAGAATTCTATGAGAATGTATTAAAAATACAATATAAACATACTGGAAATATTTTAGAATGTTAAATATATCCCACAGTGATTAAAATTAGTGAAAATAAAGATAACTAAAACATACAAAGTAAAATATGGTTTCAGAATATAACTAGGCCTTTGATTTTTGAAAATAAAAATGGAATGAATTTTATGAGTGCCATATATCCAAATTTTATTCAATTTTTCATTTTCTGTAAGAGAAACACATTTTATATAATTTGAATTTGTGATGATGAAGCAAAAAAAGTAAGGAGTCATTTTCTCTTTTTAAAAATATCCTTCTCGATAAGAAGGAATAAGAGACTGGATTTAGCCTCCTACCTAAAAACTGGACAAAATATATGCAACAGTGGTTTTCAGACATTGTATATCAGGCAGTGCATGATGTTGGTCTCGTGAGTGGGTAAACAAACAGGATGAACCATATGATTTCTCCAGCTCAGTGTCTGGAGTGAGGTCCCAGGCTGCCATGTAGGGAACAGGAACCCTGGGGAGCCCAGTGATCTCCATGATTTTAAGCTAGGAGTCCAGGAAGGCAAAAGTGGCTTGAATCCATAAGAGAGAGTACTGGTGAAGAGGGAGCTGGACAGAGAAAAAGCTCTAGAGATCCACAGATGGTCCTCCTTGAATCTTCATCTGACTACTGATGAGCTCATGGTTGTGGGAAACTATCCAAGTCTGGAGGGAAGAACCACTGAGAAGGAGCAATAGAACATACAGAGCTGGGAATAGTGCTCCTACCAGTGAGAGTAGAAAATATCAAAGGACATCAGAGAAATAAAGTATTTAAGAGTATCACCTCAGTAGTGTGATGAATTTAGACCTAAACAAAAGCTACTGAATCCTCCCTCACAAATCTTAACAGCAAGTCTTGGAAAAAATCAGACTGTTTCCAAATAATATAACTGCATTCTAGAATAAAGTTTGAAAATATAGAAATATCAAAAATATCTAGCACTCATCAAAGAAAAATTCACCATGTCCAGCATCCAGTAAAAAATTACTAGGCATGTAGAGGAACAAGAAAATATGACCCATATCAGTAGAAAAATCAAGTCAACAGAAACATTCCCATAAATTACACAGATGGTAGAATTAGTGGCAAAGACATTGAAACAATTGATATAACTATATCACATGTGTTCAAGAAGATAGAAGAAATATTGTATATGTTAAGTAGAAATATGGAAGATAAAAGAACCATATAAAATTTCTGGAGATGAAAATGTAATGTCTAAAATGAAAATACAATAATTGAGATAAATAACAAATTAGATATTGAAGAAGGAAAAAGATTAGCAACCTTAAAGATATAGCAATGGAAGTTATTTAATATGAAACAGAATAAAAATAAAATAAATAAAACATGATTGAGTCAGGGAACAACTTAAAGCAGCATAATATATGTACAGTTGGAGTCCCTGAAGAGAGGAATGAGGGGTGTTTAATAAAGGTATTACTATGGATATGAACCACAGACCTAAACAGTCATCTTAACAGAAGCTAGGAGCTATTCTTCAAGACAAGGGAAAACTGATCATCTCCCACATCTCCCAAAGATGATTCAAGACAATCAGTTCTGCCATTTCCATCATAGGCCCAGAGTGCAAGGGTAAGGAAGCAGAGCTTTTTCAAAGGATGGGGCTGCCACTCCAGTCCAAGATGCACCTGCAACCCAGCCCAGTCCATCAAGGGTGAGGCCCCTGCAGGGAGCTGCAGCATAGGAGGGGCCCTGGAAGAGAGCTGTGATGGACAACATCCTGCCAAGCCATAGAGATGACATTCTACTCCAGTGGGTCTGCAAGGCAGAACATCAAGCCAAAGACCATTATTCTCGAGCCTTAAGGTCTTATGGAATTTGTCTCATTAGGTTTTGGACTTAGGATCTGTCACTCCTTTTTTCTTTCCTATTTCTCCCTTTTAGAATGGGAACATCTACTCTATGTCCCACTATCGTATTTTAGAAGCATACACCTTGTTAGGTTTGAAAGGTTCACAGCTGTAGAGAAATTTTGCCTCAGGATAAATTGAACCTTGGGTCACACACATATCTGATTTAGATATTTAGATGATACTTTGGACTTTAGGCTTACAGTTGATGCTGGAATGAGTTAAGACTCATTGTGGGGTAAATAAATATGTTTTACATGTGAGAAGGACATATATTTTGGGAAACCAGGGCCTCCAGAACTGTAAGAAATAAATTTCTGTTGTTTAAACCACCCAGTCCATGATATTTGTTATGGTAGCTCAAGCAGATAACAGACTATTAATTCATTTAATCATCACAACTCTCTGAAGTAAGCAAGAGGAAGAAAGTGACTTGCCCAAAGTCACAAATTGATTTTGACCTTTGCAGTCAGACTCCATGCCCTTAACCACTGTGCAATACATAAAAACACAAGAGTAAATTCTCAAGTGTAAGCTTCCTGTTCATACTGACAGGCCCACTCTAGGAGAAGGCTGCCATCTCACTGCGTCGCTTTCATGTTTCATGCTGTGGCTCAGTGTGGTCACAGCTGGTAGAGTCATTTGATTGCTTACTTATAATTATAATGTACAAAACAAAAAAGATTGTGTTGTTTCTGAGCCAGGAGGAAAGGCCTCCATTCTGATGTGTGGGCTGGGCAGACAGACAAAGCACTCAGTTTGGCTCTTTGAAAATGAGAGGCCCCTGAAGAGTCTGAACATAAGTTCTCTGTACCCCAGTTTGGGTAGCTGCAGAGCACCCCCAACAATGCTGCTCATGACCCTGAAGTCAGACTTCTTAGGGGCACACATTACTGTACTCAAGAAGCCCACACCTATTGGGTTATTGTACATTTAGTGGTTTCTTCATGTTTCTCTAAGTGCATAGTTGTTCTGTGTGTAGACATGATGCTAATGTCATTCTCTTTCCCCTGCATACAGATGGATCATACAAAGGGCCCAGATGGGTTTCTGGTGACTTGCGGACAAGGCTTCTGCAGGAGATTATACTAATCACCAACTGATAGGCCTGTGAGATTGAGTTCTATGTAGGTAAGTATACAGTGTCTTTTATAAAGACTAAATTAAATGCAAACATATTTTCATATTGTCATCCCTTTGAAGAGATTTATCTTTCAAAGCAAAGAATTATCTCTAACTCATATATTCAGTCCATGCTTCACTTAGAAGAGTGTTTGTTTTTCTAAATCTAATCCTCAGAAATCAGCCATGAGGTTCTCAAATATTTCAGTCTCGTTAATGACACTTGATTTAAATTCAAATCCCATTTCTCAATGTCTCTTTGAAGTAGTCAAGAAGCCATTGTCATGGTTCTATTATTCCTAGTATGTTAAGAGAGTTTTGAAGGTGTCTGTTGACGAGCCCTGCTCCACGTTCATCCTGCCCACAACTCTCCATAGGATGGAGGAGAGTGAAAAGTTACAGTGCCCTGCACTTGGGGGAAGGAGGGCTAACTGAGCAAGTATGAGATGCTGATAGAGATTGTAATACAAATACAGTGTGTTTCGGTCACAAGGATGCTATCCACAATTCAGTTTCCTGAGGCAAGATGTTTGATTTTGAAATGAATGTAAGAAAAAGGATAAGTTGTTTTCTTGTGTAGGCTTTTTATTGAGTACTCGCAATGCACAAGGATTCAGACTAAGTGCACTGACTTGTGTCATTAAACCCTTATAATAATCTCATGAGTAAGTGTTACGATTCATCATCATTTAAAGGCAAGCAAGTGGAGGCTTAGAGGGGGGATTAGATAACTTACTTACTTAGAAGTAAGGTTGGAAAGCTGGTTAGTGGTATAGCCAGGATTTGGATCCAAGTTGGTCCGAGCCCAACTTCTTAGTTTTTAGCCCCATGCAATGCTCCATTTATTCAATATAAATTATTGAGGGAAATCAAAAGAGAGGTGTCAGAAAAAAAGCATGTTCTTACAAAAGAAAACAAGATCTTCAGTTTTTGACATTTATTCAGCAAACGTTTATTAAGCACTTGTGTTATGTAGGGTGATGCAATAGGTGTGGTGTCTTAGAGGCACTGTATTAGGGCCATTCTTTTCAGGGACTGGCATATTCAGACATGGGATTACATATAACAGAATTTTCTCTCTCTCCACTTATGATAAAAGTCAGACTATGAACAAAAAGCTCCCTCATCTAATGGGGATTGAAGTGCTGAGACAGTAAGTAGTTCTAGTTTTTTAAAGTCTCCCAAAGATTTTCTGGGGATATTTCAAAATTCAGTTCAATAAATGGTTAGTAAATGCTGATGATGTTTCAAGCAGGGGTCTGCACTAAGAGACAGAGATGAGTAAGGTATCTTCCTTGTTCTTGGGGAAGACAGATTGGAGTTTGTCTCTGCTCTGTTACTTAAGTGATGTCATCTTGGGCAATTTGCTTACCTTCCTTAAGCTTCAGTTTTTATTTTCTGTGAGTTGGGAGAGTAATTACTGTTTTACAGGTTTATTGAAAAAAATGGATGAGTATTGTGATGTGTGCATTCACAAAGCTCTGTGCTCAGGGCAGAAAAAAACACTCATTTAAGTAGCTATCAGGAAGATGAAACTGTAGGTAAAAATGTCACTTGTCATATTTGAATTAAAGAGGGTTGTGCTTTTTTCCTTTATTACTTTAATATCATCAAAAACTTTTATTATATTAGTATATTTTGCTAATTTTTTTCCACTAGAGATTCAGTATAGCATTTCTAATGTTTTAATTTTGAATATTTTTTTTATGATAAAGCTTTTTTGCCAATAGCCAAGATAAGCATTTGCTCATTTTAGGTATGTGAAAGAAAATGCAAAACAAAATAAACAGGTTTTAATAAGCACTGCTCAGGTTTTCCCAAAACCCTCGATTATTATCCAATAGAAAATAACATCCATAGCTTGAAATACACTGGAGAACTGTGAGGTTGTAGGTCTAATTTTAATTAAAATTAAGACTTTCAGAAAGAGTGATTTTGTTAATGCCCTTGGTTAATAGACAAGTGCTAATTTGCATATCTAAATAATGCATATTCAAAGCAGGTGATGAAGGCTTGCACTATGAAGTTTCAGAGAGCAAAAAGCTGACTGACCTTGGTCAGCCATGTGTCAAGTCCATACATCCATGTACTTCACAAAGAGGTTTATACCTCTTTAAGTGCTCATTGGTAGAAATGTGTGCTCGCTCTGTTTCTCTTATCTTGGCTCTTTTTTTTCTCTCAGCATAGGTCTCTTGTGCAGCTCCTGTCAGGTTAGAAAACATCTAACCTGACAGCTAAGATGACAGCTAAGCCTCTGATCATTCTGTCAGTTCTCATGGGGCAAATCCTTCAGTAGGCGCTCAGGAAAACATGGGTCAGAATTATATGTTTTCTGTTGCGTTTCCCTGAAAATCGGAACAATTTGAATTTTAACAACAATTTGTTGGAAATCAGTACTCTGTGAATTACAGCATATAGTTATGATTTGAATGCCTCCAAGATGGCATCTGGTATTGCATAAGGTGATACTGTCCCAGCCATATTTCATATTTTGATTTGGATGATGGGCTAGAGAAAATGTCATTAAGTGTGCAAACTAGATCATCTAAAGTGGCTTGAGTACCTGGGAAAGGCTGGATTTCAAAGTAGGGAAAATAAGTCATATGTAGAGGAAGGTAATGCATGATTTTACATATATACACATACACACACACACACACACACACACAGAGTGACAGACAGAGACTGAGATTATCATATCCACTATGTCTGTCAATGCTTGGCATAAAATAATCATTAAATAAATGTCAGCTTAATTGAATTAATCTAGCAAAGATTCACTCACAAAGTTAGGACTGTTTTTCTAGCAACCTCGTTCACAAAGTCATCTGAAGTTACGAATTTTTATTTTATCAACTAAAAAGTAAACTTTGTAATTTTCATCTGTCTTCAGTGCTAGTTGGTCTAGTTGCTAAAACAAAAACCTCAAAAAGCTTTCATAGAACAATAAAGAAACAAAAACTGGCGTTCTTTTTATGCCCTTTCCTCTTCCTTTTATCCTTAAAATGCAGATGGAGCTATAAGAGATACTGATGTAACTTAATTTAGATATGGGGACTGATTGGGGTGGTTCTAGTTTGCATTTATTGTTTACACAAATCCCCCAAAGGAAACACCAGGCCTTTAAATTAACATGTGTTAATTTCTACAAACACATTTGGGATAGACAGAACCATTGGCATTATCAATACCTGAGATTCCCCGGTGTGTAGAGGAAAGTTAACAACTATAACAAACTGTCAGAAGATGCATTTCATGTAGAAGGGTGTCTGTTTGTGGTGCACCCTGCTGATAACAAAAGAGGGCCCACCTCTTTAAAGGGGTGGCCTTCTTTGGCTCTCTCTGGGGGCCAGTCTTCCCTGGAACAGACCAGTTTATGTTCATATCAAGTTCTGGAAGTTTCTTGTGCCTCTGGACACTGTCTCAAGCAGTTATTTCTTTCATAAATACACCCTCCTCCAACAATATTTTCTTTTAGTGTTTCACAATTTTTTTTAAGAGCTTTCAATAAAATCAACTCAAGGTAGAGAACTTACCTCCTGAAATGAAAATATTCGCACTTCCTTGGTGGATTTCTTCAGCTTCTTTAGATGTTATTGTAATTTTCTGCAGTTAGGCTAAATTTAAAAAAAGATTTGAAAAAATTGTTAACTCTCAGTAGACTTTTCATTCTTACCTACCTTTGCCACTTGTTTGGTGGTGAAGTCTAATTTGGACTCTGTTGTTCTGGAAGCCAAATTTTGAGAAGAAAAAACCTAGGATTAATTATAGGTGGACACTTGTCCCTTCCTGAGTGTGACTTCAGGCTATATCCCCTTCTGTAAAATTAATATAATGAGACCTGCTTCCTGGTGACTGAAATAATGGGTTAATGCAGCCAGTAACAGTTGGAATTGTAGTCATAGTGAAAATAGTCACATTAAAATATTATCAGGTTTGAGGCTTATTCATGTATAAGTATACACAATTCTTCACCCGATTCTAACCTATGTTTGTAGGTTTTCCCCCATACCACCCAGCAATTCTCTGATCCCAGCTAGGTGTCCTACAGTTCAATTCAATTCTCACATCATCTGCACTATCTTAAAGATTAAAGGCTCAGTCCTGCAAATGCCAATCATAAGTCTGGTTTTTCACCTGGGCTCTTGACCAACTGGCTATAAATTGGAGATTCCAGTGGCCCCCTCCTTGGGTTTGATTAATTTGCTGGAGTGGTTTGTAGAACTCAGAGAAACATTTTACTTATTAGGTCACCAGTTTGTTCTTGAAGCATATAATTCAGAAATAGCCAGGTGGAAGAGATGCACAGGGCAAGGTAAGAGTAAAGGGTATAGAGCTTCCATGCTCTGCTTCCACGGTACACCACTCTTCCTAAATCTCTGCGTGCTCACCAACCCAGAAGCTTTCCAACCCCCCGCCCCTCCTTTGGTTTTTATGGAGATTTCTTGAAAGGCATGATTGATTAAATTCTTGGCCACTGAGGATTGATTCAACCACCTGCCCACTCCCCTCTTGGGAGGTCAGGGGGTGGGACTACAAGGTCTAACCCCACAATTACATAGTTGGTTCTCCTGGCAACCAGCCCCCATCCTTAGGTGCAGTCCAAGAGTGATCTCATTAAAAGCACTCATAAAAGTTAGAAGAATAGTTAAAATTCACATAAGCAACACCACATTTTTTCTTCAGAGGATAGGAGTAAGTTAAGACTCTGAGGCGAGGATGAAGTAATAACTAAACAGGTTTAGACTCTAAAACAGCATTCTGGTTCTGTGCTTCACAGACACTAGTGTTTTAGGACTTGTTAAGAATCACAGCAGATGAAAAGATTCTGTGGTCAAACACATTTAGGAAATAGTTTCCATTGCAGGAAATAGATTCTACCTTGGGCTGCTCAAGTAAAAAATCTAGGAATCATTATTTATTATCCGATGCATTAGCAAGTCTTCTCACTCCATTTTCAGACTATACCTCTGGCACATGTTCTTCTCTCTCTCTTCTCAGCTATCCCCTCCACACAGCTTATCTTAAACTATGATGCCACCTACCTGCCCGCCTCCATGCCGCCTACTCTTTTGAGCATATCCAGAGTGATCTTTGAACAACTATATCCAGTACTTCAATCCCCTGCTTAAGCCCTCTCTGCTTCCCATGCACTGAATACATTAAAACATTGTCCTTGTTCCTGCCTGTCTCTCTAACTTCATCTTTTATTACTGCTCCATCACCGTGTTCTGGCCCCACAGGCATTAATTGTGTCCTTGAATGTGACAGCTCATCCCGGGAGGCTCTTCTACCAAGTCTCGTTTCTGTAGCTACCTTCATATACCACCTACTCTAATATACCCATATATACTGTATTGCATATGCAATTCAATATTGCATATTGAATATGTGTCACATTCCCCTGTTTTATGCTATTTTACTTTTAGAAATCATGCCATTATCAGAAATAATATTGTTCATTTATATGTTACTTGTCCCTAGCTTTGCCTGGAATGTAAGTCTTTTGAAAGCAGGATGTCGTTTTATTATGAAGTACCCAGTACAGTGCCTGGTATCTTATAAGCATTCAGATATTTATTGTAAGAATGAATGAAATACTGGTTAAATAACAGCAGATGCTAGACTTTACACAGCCTTATAAATTTGGCCATATTTGTGTTCACTAGTTCTTTTAAGACATACCTTTAGCCATAAACAAAGCATCATTTTGCTTTTTCTGTAGTGACATTTTTACATGAAACTTGCAAAATTAAAACTTGTTTCATCCACTTGGGGACAACTAAAAAAATCAAATATAAAAGAGGATTTTGGTCACCATGATTATAAAAATGGACTTGAAATGTTATAAAAATATTTTGAAAATTCAATTAAATGTTTGTTTTTTTGTGCCCTGCAGCAACTGGTAACCATCACACACCAAACAAAAAGTCTTTTCTTTATTTTGTTTTACCTTCAAATAAAGTGTGGGGGTGGTTGTATACAAAATAAGTGTAACTGATTTAAGTCCTAAAGCAATGCTAACAGAATAAATGTCAGGTGGAGGTTTAGTTTTTCAAGATTCTTGAAATGACCACAGAGAATATTTTATTAGATAGTGACTTTAACTTTTAATTAAAGTTGAAGAACTTGTTGATCAGAAACAAATTTAGTAATATTTCAGTGTTTTTTTTCTTTTTTATTAGACTATTTCCTATATAGACTTGGCTTTCAAACCACAAAAACATTTTTTAAACCAAATATTCTAGAGCTCCAACATAGAAAACAGAAATATACTGACCCCAATAGTCATTAGTGGTGTGAGCTTTGGTAAAATTATTTAATCTTTCTGAGTCTGTTTTCTCTTCTGTGAAATGAGGATAATAATATTTGTTTTATGGACTCATTACCAGGATTAAATAAAATAATCCACGTGAAGCTCCCAGCTCTACATTGCTCTCTCCTTATACCTTCCTTTACTTTAGTTATATTCATTGAGTTTCTACTATGTGCCTGGTACTTGTTAGATACTAAATATAACAGTGAACAGGCCTGGTATCTGACTTCGGGTTTAGAGTGGCTTTTTGCATTAAAGACTTTTACTATGATTTGGAATTTGATTTTATATATATATATAAAATATGTATATATATATAAAATATATAAATAATATATATATTTATATGTACATTATATATTTACATATATATATAACATATAGTAGCCAGAGTTCTGAAGGCCAGTTAAAATACACTGGAGTAGATGAGTAGCTTCATGTGATATTCATGAGTGTTTGGTACCCAAGGGTCAAAAGTCAAGTTTAAATTGGAGTACACAAACTGTATAGGTTTTACTCTAGAATTTCTCAGAGTAAAGACCTTTACCTTGGGAAAGTGCAATATGACTTTCCAAGACAATTCCTGACAGTTCTGTGTATATATTAGGGGCTCAATAAATATTTGATTTGTATATATTGAATCAGTGGTGCACACATTTTTCTGGGAATTTATAGGAGGAAAGGAAATTTCCAGCAGAGGCTGCAATTTTTCGGCTGTACTTTGTGTGGCATTCCCATTGGCCTCAATTTAATCCAATTTCAACAGGGAGAAAAAGGATGAGGAAGGCAGTCTGGCAAGGAGAAAGTTCGTGAGATAAGTTCTATTTCGTTGTGGAGTAAGTATTAAGCAACTATTTTTGTATGGAGGATTATGAATTATAGTAATTAAATAAAAATTAGAATAAGAAAAAAACCTGGCATTCAGGTCGTGCTTAAAAAAGTTGGATAAAGCCCTAACAAAGTTTTATTCTCAGATTTCTATTTCTCCATTGAGGATTTTTGTAATAATTCTAGGTTTTATGTGTCTGTGAACTTGATAGGGTATTTTGGGTAATTGTGTGATTTCAAAGCTCTTCCCAATCAGGAAGTAGGCATAGAATGATAAGACTTGTTTGTCTGAAATCACTAACATTTTAGGACAAAACAGAAGCATAGCCGAGCTTGCAAAGATTTAAATGTGTTTAGAAGTGATTTTATGTGTATATGGGAAAGTTGTTATTCACTGTTCCTCAGACAACTTGTCACATAGTTCCTTGCTACCATTCTCCTACCCTTTTTCAACTCTCCTGTACCAGATGTTTGTGCTGGAGAGCCCCAGGGCCCTTGGTCTGTTTTCATGCTGCCCTCACAATGGCCTCTCTAGTGTCTCAATCCACTGCATTTTCTTCCCACCTGCTTGAATGGATCACCAACCATACTGGCTTTGCAGATCTTTGGGCTTGAGACAGACAAGTATGTATTTTGGATCCCATCCTCCCTCTGTGCTTGCCAGAGCTAGCAATTCCTCCATCTATTTAATTTTCATGGCAGAAGCTTAGAGGAAACCTGAGGGGCTCTCCTTTAGTTCCTCTAATTCTATAGAGTTTTAGAGGTTTTCTGAGGGCCAGACTCCATTTTAAGAACTAGAAACCAGTGTTTTTCAATCTTTCTACTTCTGATAATCTCTCTTCTTCTCTCAACCCCAAATTTTATAAGGATTTTGCCTACTCAACAAATATAACCAAGGATATAGATTCCTGTTAATTAGAGCTTCCATTTAGCTTAAATTATCAGCACCCTGAATTGATATGACTACAATCACAAGGAAAGAAACTTGATGTTTTAACTTGTGTGTCTGTATTTTAATAAATGTATGACATACAAAGAGAATTTTGATATTAAAAAAGCTCTAAAACCCCAGTAGAATAAGAGATCCCAGGTTAGAAAAATTATTTAAATTAAAGAAGTGATTCTAAAGGTGAAGATTTCAATAGGTGATATTATCTCAGGCTTGTTGAGAGGTTTTTAAGGGCAATAGTGTTTTTATCTGCTGCTCAATTTGTGCTATTTGAACAGTTGCCACTGTTAATGAACATATATCCTCTCACTCTTGTGCCTGCTCATATAGCATATGTGTGAAAATATTCTTGTAGAGGTATAGTTCAGTGGGAGAATTGATAATTTGTAATATGAACCTAATGGTTACTCATCTCTAAAGTTAGCAAATAATAAGGATAATCTTAAACAAGTTCCAGGCAGGTTTAAAAAAATATGCGAAATGTCAAGGATAGAATGATTATGAAAAGGCAAATGCCAGGTTTTTCCTTCTCTCCATTCTCACCAAAAATGGTTTTATCAGCGCCTTTTCCCAGAAGAGGAAAGAAATCCTTAACTACACAAGCCATGTTTATTTTTGAGAACTGACCTTTCTATTCATGACAATTGGAACAAATAAAAGACCTCAACTCTTCATAGCGTTCAAGGAGAATGGAGAGAGATTCTGTACTACTGGAGGAGGGAACAACCTGGAAAATCAATCAAGGGTTGAAGTGGAGGGATCTCTTTACATGGCTGTGAGAAGCACCTAAAAGCTAATGTTAAAAGAGATGAAAAGGTCTACAGCCATGCTACCCTGACCAAGCCCAATTCTGTCTGATCTCAGAAGCTAAGCAGGGTCGGGCCTGATTAGTACTTGGATGGAAGACCACCTAGGAAGACCAGGTGCTATCGGTGTAAAAAAATAAGTGATTGTAAGCTGACAGGTCCTTGCAATCTGTGAGGTCAACCAAGGGTTGCCTCACCTAAAAAAAAAAAAAAAGATTAAAAAATGTCTCAAAGCTATACTGTTGTCCGATTTTACAATCAATGTGGAAACACATTAATGCTAGAGCAAATCATGTGATTTTCAGACTTTAACAACAAAGGGGACATAAAAGTTCAGGTTTTAGATTTCAAAAAATTACATTCTTTCTATGAAATGCAAGGGTGTGCTAAAGAGCGAGAGAGAAAGCACTGTTGGAAAGGCAAGAGTAACTTTCAGGTGTTTAATAGCAGATATAAAAGTAATTTTTGAAGAAGTTGTTCCATAAATTTATTATTTTTTAATTTACCTGGAGCCAGTTATTTTTTTAAAGCACTTGATTTTAGAATCATTTTCAATATACAGAACAATTGCATTGCAAAGATTGTCCAGAGTTCTCATATACACCATACCCAGTGTCTTTATTATTTACATTTTACATGAGTACATTTATCACATTTAATGAACCATTATCAACACATTATTGTTAACTGAAGTCCATGCCTTATTCAGATATCCTGAGTTTTCCCCTGATGTCTTTTCCTGTTCTAGAATCCTATGTAGGATACTGTAGGACATTTAGTTGTCATGTCTTTCCTACTCTCCTCTGGGTTGTGGTAGCTTCTCAGACTTTTCTTGTTTTTGGTGACTTTGACAGTTTTGAGAAGTAGTGGTGAGGTATTTTGTAGAATGTCCCTCAACTGGGATTGGTCTGATGTGTTTCTCATTGGGGTTTGGGGTTTGGGGTTTGGGGAGGAAGACCACAGAGACAAAATGACATTCTTACCATATACTGTCAACATGACATCACTGTTGATGGGAACTTTTACCACCTGCCTGAGGTGGTGCATGTTTGTCAGGTTTCTCACTGTAGAATAACTCTTTTTCTCCTTTCTCATACTCTTTGGAAGGAAGATGTTTATAAGCAGCCCATACTTAAGGAGTGAGGAGTTATGCTTCACTTGCTTAGAGTATCTACATAAATTATTTAGAATTTTGTACTTGTCTATTCTCCCCATTATTTATTCACATAAATATGGACTCATGGATATTTATTTTAAACTTTGGATTTTAAGTATTACTTTATTTATTTTGATGTTCTGGCTTTGGTCATTGGGAGTTTTTTCACTGACTCTGTGTCTGTTGACATATTCTCATCATTGTGGTTTTTAAGTTTTTGTTTTTGTTCTTGTTTTTTGAGAAATTCCTTACTTCTAGTACTACCAGAATCTCCAGGCTTATTTTGTATATATCTTACATCCATCATAGAATCCGCCATTTCTCCAAAGAGCCTTGCTTCTCTTCATTGGTTAATGGTATTATAAACTAAGTGCTAGTCACTCACTGGAGCCTGTGTGCAATTCTGAGGGTGGGTGGGAAGTGACTCCCCCGACCCCGCACACACACACTGTCACTTCATGGGAAGCTTGGAAAACTGCAGAAAGCAGACAATAAAAATGAAAACTGGCTTGAGTATCTGCCCAGAAAGGCTCAGTATCCAGAGATTCATTTGCAGGGGGCTTCAGTTTAATGTGCAGTCGTGGTAAGATCAGTTCAAACATGTGTATGTTGATGCAGATATACACAGCCTGGCATTTGCCATCTACATTTCATCACCCCTTTTAAAAATCTCTGGTGAGAAGTTGGCTTTCTCAGTCTAAGTGTGTGGGGGTTTATAGCTTGCAGTTTGAATTTCACTGCACACAATTTAGTTGTGTGGAGCCACATTTTGCTGTGTAAATGAACACCTGAACAAATGTGTTTTTTCTTCACACTAAACAAGCAAACAAAAACGCCCTGAGCTAAAAGAAGAGAATGCCTGCTATCTTTCAGTGCCACAAACCCAATAAAACTTCCACTTGTCATTGCATGTATTCATTCAGTAAGGTGCAAATCAACCATCACTCTGCTGGGGGAGCAGCATGCATTTTTGTGTGATCAGAAGTGCTTTGCAAGTGAAACTTAGCCAGCTGCTTTTCCAGAGCCATAATTCTTTTAGGAAAGTGAGAGGAAAAAGCAGCTTTTAAAATAGAAGCAACAAAAAAGAAAAAGGTACATAATTGGGTAATAATCATAGAGATGATTGTTGTGGTCAACTGGTCCAACCTCCTCATTATACAGGGAAGAAAACAGCTTCAGGGAGGCGAGGTGCTTGGCCAAGTTTATTGAACTAAATAGGGACAGATCAGGACTACAGTTCAAGACTTTGTTGCCTGGGCTGGTGCTATTTTCATTCTGCCTTATAGTTAATGATAAAACAGACTCTTATACCTGGCTTATGTTTAATGTCCTTAACAAGTGAGGAAATAGATTATACATCTGTAAGGTTTCATTTTTTCTCCTAGGGAGAAGTATATATCAGAAGAAAGCAGGGTGTAATCTGTGGAGGTATTCTTAACTCCTCAGATAGGCTTTGGAAGTCAAGATTTTGAGTTTATAGCAAGAAAACAAGGATCAAAATAGGTGAAGGGTTTATCAGCCCTGCATATTGTTTTTTCCCTTTACATTCTTAGCCTTACTATCAGGGATCTTTGAATAATGTCCAAATTTAGAATACAACATCACTTCAACAATTTTATTAAGACTCTGAAACAAAGATGAGAAACTCAGATGGGCACATATTAAAGAAGATTAAAATAATATAACAATTAGTGTCATATATTCAAGAATAAGAAATGATGTATCACCAAACCTAAGGCGGATTGGAATTAGAAGATTCTCATAGCATTGTACAGCTAGTCAGTGAGTCAACAAATATTTACTAAGCACTTATTATAAACCAGGTACTTAGGGACACACAGTAAAAAATTCAGTCATTGCCTCAAGGAGCTGACATTGCAGTGGGACAATTCAAACAGTAAACATGCAATTTGATTAATAGAATAATTTCAGATATTAATAAATGTTATGAAGTAAATGAAATAGGGAAATCTGAGAGACACGTGGGGTACTTTGGCTGAGGTAGTCAGGAAAGGCCTCTCTGAGGAGGTGACATTTGTATTATGATAGGAAGTCACATATAGGAAAGTTTGGGGAGGATAGCTTAAACTAGAAAAACAAGAAATGCAAAGACCCTGAAACAAAACTGAACTTGAAATGTATGAGGAACAGAAATAAGGTTGGTGTGGTTCAAATGCAAGAATTGAGGAGAAAAGTGAAAGATAACATCAAAAGAGCAAGCAGGGAACAGATCATACAGGACTTTTTAGGCTTTGAAGAGAAATTTGTATTTCAATATGGATGCAGTGGAAATCAAAGAGTTATAAGCAATATAGTAACTGATATTGCTGCTATCTGTAGAACTAACTGTAGTTAAAAGGCTAGTGCAGAAATTCAGTGAGAGATGATGATGTTGTGGTGAAGAATGGTGAGGGGTCATCAGAGTCAGAATCAGTTTTGGAGACAGAGCTCATAGGACTTGCTGATGGATTAGAATATAGAATGTGCTGGAAGGAGAGGAATTAAGGATGATGACTTGAAGGGTTTTTGATCCGAGTAACTGAGTGGATATTGGTGCCATTTGTTGAAAAGAGGCAGACTAGGAAGGTGGTTATTACCAGGCTAAGATTGGGGAATCAAAAAATTATTTTGGCCATGTTAAGGGTGAGATAATTATTGGATAGCCATAAGCAGATGTTGATTAGGTAGTTGGATATTTGAGTATGAAGTTCAGGGACAAATTTAGACTGCTGATG